>LJPJ01000121.1:0-214041 GCA_001430935.1 Amauroascus verrucosus
TGAGCTGGATTACCTAACAGATGTAGATGACTCAGCTTCCTTTTTCTGGCCACGTGGGCGACAAGCCAACGCCCGCGAAGTCTGAGTCAAAGCTTGGAAGCTCTCGGCTTCGCGACAACCGTTATATACCCGGCTCAACACCCTGGGAAGGGCCTTAACCACAACATTGATCGTTGCGCACTCTGAGATAATATTACCTTAAAGCAAAGATGGTTTTCTTTTATTGAGAAAGAACCATCTGCTGGCTCACCCTATTGCGCCCGCTCAGCTATAGCGTTATCCAAGGACGGCGAAAGCACGATTTTGAAATTGACTGATCACTGCTTCAAAATGACCCAGTTACCCTATCAGTTCTTTGGAGTTTGCTGTTTACACATAGTTGTTGAGTTCTTCTGCTTTTTCCATTCCTACTGGCACATACGACTCAGACGTGGCCAAGAAACAAGACAGGTGTGTCTATGAGGATATGCAATTGATCCAGAAATCTCTTCTTGATTTTGGTTGTTTCGAGTTACAACAGAAACGAAGACACATTGGGGTGAAGAGAGCGCGTGTTTCTATATAGGTGATGGCTTCTGTCTTTACATACGACCCAGACCCGCCAAGGGTGTCTTCTCCATGGTCCACGTCGGGGTCCACTACTCCGAAGCTTCGGAAAACTGCAAGCGGCTATCTTAGCACTGGCTCAAATGATGTTAATGCTCCAGATCCCAGTGATCCCAGCTATTTAGCATATCATGGCATCACGAAGCTCGACGTTGAACCACAGGATGGACCAACCGAGTATAAACTGCACTTGCTGCTCCGTCCTCGTCGCTCCTTTCTTTCTTTATCAACAGGGAGCCAAATATCGGGCTCAAATCATTCCAAATCGGTCCAGGACGTGGGGCAATTGGATTTAGCGTCCAAGACGTCCCTCGCATCGTCGAGCCAAACAAGGCAGCATAGGTTACATCAACTTACAACTCAGTTGCTATGGCGCCTACAACAATCGTCTCCATTTCATTCAGCTTCCACTACGGTTGATCTAGTATTACCTGTACTACCGGAGGCAACTTTGACCCTGAATGCCCCGAATGCTTTGTCACCTCTTCTTCCTGGGTTGGAAGAGAGCCAGGGTGCTCTGTATGAGATTGGAGTGTCTGATGATGGCACGTTTGTTGGGCTAGCTGAAGATGAACTACAGGAAAGTTTAGTCAATCTTCAAGCTATGGCGGCAAGCTTGGGCTGTAGGGTCGAAATTCTGAGGAAAGTTGCAGTAGGATTTTGTGAGTGGACTGAACCGGGTCTGTCAACCGATGACAAGCCCCTGACGATCCGTGATAAGTTATGGGTCACGGAAGCATTGGTACGGCCGGATTTGAGAAATGATGACAATCAGTTCGTGGGAAATGGCCTCTCACAATTCCCAGCTGAGAACAAAGATTCAGTACACAAGGCGTCTGACATTTCTCGGTCCACTGAGCAACTCCATATTGCTATTGTGGGCCCCTCTGGTGCTGGAAAATCATCTTTACTGGGAATACTCTCCACCTCATCCTTCGATAATGGCCGAGGGAAAAGTAGGATCAGTCTCTTGAAACACCGGCATGAAATAGCATCTGGGCTCACGAGCTCCGTGGCTCAAGAATTGATTGGATATTCCGTGCACGAGACTTCCATCACAAACGAAACTCCCAGCGTTATCAACTACGCATCTGGAAACGTGAGTGCATGGAACGACATACATGCAACAGCGGCTGGAGGCCGCCTTGTCTTCTTGTCCGACCTTCCAGGTTCCCTCAGGTATAGCAAGTCAACACTTCGAGGCTTAATGAGTTGGGAACCTCATTACGTTTTGCTTTGTATTCCAGCCAATGGTCCTGGGAGTGCTGAGCGTGGCGATATGACAGATACAGAATTGACAATTTCCTACCTTGATTTATGCCTGAAGTTGGATTTCCACGTTGTGCTGGTTGTCACAAAATTAGATGTTGGTACCCAGATGAAGTCTATCTTGAACCCGCTCGTATCTGCGATTAAAGCAGCTGGAAGAAAACCTGTTTTACTTTTCCGTCCTGGCGAACATTCAAGGCCAGAGTCCGACGTGCAAACAATATCGACCGCTGACCAGGAAATTATTGAGACGGCACTTGCTTCTATCAACGATGATTCCATTGGAGGCATTGTCCCGATTGTTTTTACGAGTGCTGTAACAGGAGCTGGCATAGGCCGCTTGCATGCTTTGCTTCGATCGTTGCCACTTCCTAGGCATCCGTTACCAAACACTACAGCTTCAGCTTTTGAGCAGGCCAATCCAGACCAGATCTGCCCATGTGAGAAAGCCCTTGATATCAATGATGTGTTCGAGATGCCACTATCGAAGGTATATTCTGCTTCAAGCGAGAATAATCAGCGAAATGACAGGGGTATAATCCTTTGTGGCCGTATCCATCGAGGCGTGATTTCAGTTGGTGACCGCCTTGTTGTTGGGCCACTTCAGCCGGACTCCAAAGTAGAAAATAAAACTAGTGACCACCTTTCTCAACGACTGAGGGCAACATGCGGTAAATCATTTCCTGATAATCTCACGTCTCTTCGGCTTCAGCGGTTGCAGCATCACACTTCTGAATTTCATGTTGAAACGCACTGGCAAGAAGTTCAAGTTGTAAGCGTTCGAAACCTCAGGCAACCAGTGAAATCTCTTTACGAACACCAAATTGGAACAATTGGCATCGACCCTGTCGACCCCAATGCCTGTCTAGGTAGAATTCGCAAGGGAATGGTCCTGGCCTCTTTCAATCGAGAACTTCAGGTTCCCTTTCCACTTTCTAAACCATATTTCCATATTGGTTTCGTTGCCGCCTTTCCGACATCCGACTTCGCTGACTTACCTTCTTCTCTTACTGTGGGAAGTAACATGGTGGTATATATTCGGTCTATTAGAACATCCGCCAAGATACTTGCTATCCACAGTATCAAGAAAAGGCAGAGACAATCTTCTACAGCGGAACCCGAGATTTTCACTCTCGATGGGCCGGAAGGCCAAGTTGGTTGTATAGACCCAGCTCCTCAATTAGATAGTTCGGTCGAAGCATCGACGTCTGCGGTTAATATTACATTTTCCTTTATTTCTTCAGTGGAGTGGGTAGAGATATCGTCTCAGGTTCTCGCTATGCCGTCTGCAGTGAGCTCTTCTTCTATAGCGGTGTCGACTTCGCCGTGCTCTTCTGTACGGGGAACCCAGGGCCTAAGAGGCCTCGTGGGTTGGGTATGCGAAGTCCTACATCCTTGAGCACCTCTACTTTTTTTCATATTTGATTATTATTCATTCTGCAGCTTAACATTGTTTCCTTTTCTCCCTTTTTTGATATGCATGACTAGTAAATTTTGTGGGATAAGTGTATGCATTTGAAATTAGCCAAGGAGGGCTCGATGGAGCAATTTTATTGTGGCTTTCAACAAGCTGATAAACTGGGGGTATTATCAACAGCATCGTGCGGCTCAACTTCCACGCAAATCGGGGAAGCCTGCTACGAAATCAATGAAAAGTGTGGCTCAAACTAGCGAAATCCAAATCCAAGTTCGATCGACATGTCTCCTTGCGTGAATAACTGTATTTGAAGTGGTTGAATTAGACTTGGGAAGCACGAAGGTAGATCATCTGTAGGTTATGCCGAGATTGCGAGATTGAGGATATTTGCATGGGAACGACTTCCGTGGTCAGGATAAACTAGATAATGATACGAGAAGCCAACTTATACATGCGAGTTTGTACGTAGTCGACAGCTGAGCAGATATGCTGAATTGATAGATTCTCTCCAAGAACATTTTGATTTTGAGATCATCACGTGACTATCATTTAAGCGGGTTCGACTTGGCTTAAGGTGTTGATCAAGAGCTCACCCAGCTCGCCAGAGGACCTCTCATGCCCCTACAAAAGGCCATTTATCTTTCTGCAATCTTTTGACTTTAGAATCCCTACAGTTCTTACTAGAAGTATTCCGACCTTGCATTTACACCTCTTCCACCATGAAGCTTGTCCGGTATGAAAGCTCAGTGCAATAGCGTTTTGTATTTGCAGTCTTGATGTTCACTCTCTCCGGCTATGAAAGATCTTGTTAACTGACAATTCATCCCGGGACAGGTTTCTTATGAAATGCGCCAATGAAACGGTCACAATCGAGCTAAAAAATGGTACGCATAACTCTACGTTTTTGGCTGCTCCTTTGCATGAAGCAAAATCGAAGGGGTTGGAAAAAAGGGCAAAAAAAGAAAACCGCGGCCGCAATTCCGCATTTGCCTGCTGATGATTTCTTGCTATCTACTAGGCACGATTCTGCATGGGACAATTGCATCTGTTTCTCCACAAATGAACACCGCCCTTCGCACGGTTAAGATGACGCCTAAGGGTCGCGACCCCATGTCTCTAGACACGATCAACGTCCGCGGCTCGACAATTCGATACTTCATTCTTCCAGACAGTCTACCGCTAGACACGCTCCTTATAGATGATACTCCGAAGCCGAAGAATAAAGCGAAGAAGGAAACAGATCGCGGACGTGGAAGAGGCGGCCCAAGGGGCAGAGGTGGTAGAGGCAGGGGGCGCGGTAGGGGCCGCGGTTTCTAAGTGGTGGACGAAGCTTTTTCTTTCTCATCGGCGCGTTCTTCTTTGTTTCGTTTCGTTTTATTTTGTGATTGAAAAGGCACATATGTCCTGGGGCATGATGAATTGTGGGCAAAATCACGGGCCCATTTATTCGATTTGGGTTACTGGGTTACTCTTGAACGGCCACGAGGGGGTGGTGTGCTCTACGGTTGCAAGTTCTGGTCTCCTGGCAGGATTTGCGGGTCTGCGAGTCGCTACGGCAATGGGTTGGGTTATGCTCTTAGTGGCAGGCATATTCGTTCAGCCGAAGTCGAGGCTGAAACCAGCTGAATCGTCTGTTGGACAGCGTAGCGGATTTATTGCGTGACTATTGCGGTTTCGCGGTTCTGTCCGAGTTTGACGCAAAATATCGCATAGGAGCTTATAGGGTGCTCTATCAATACCCATATAAAGAGATCATTCCCTCCAGATCCTTACAATCACCAACTTTTCCCACCCTGCTTTTGCACCGCTTCGCCCAACTATTTCTGCATTCCAGCCCGGCCCCCAGTCCCGGACACGCCCCATAACCTCATCGGGTTTGTTTTGGGCGCATAGTAATATGTAGGCCACTCCACGATTAGGGTCTAATACCTGTGGTAACTCCTCCAAAAGCCGGTTGGTAGTCTCCATACCATGTTCGCCACCAGCATATGAAAGTGATAGTAAATGGGAATCCCATTCAAATTTGGAAAGTCCAATTCCTGGATTCTCTGGGTTCGAAGACGGGAGGGACGGTAATTCCGACGTAGGCACATAGGGAGGATTGAAAATGAGGACATCCACCACTCCACTTCGGAGAGGAGAGCATAGGTCTCCCGTTATGGCTGCAATTATCAGAGGGTCTAAGTCACCGCTGGTGCTGTTTGTCCGCTTTTCTTCAAGTGCAATACACACAGTCTTTTCCGTTGCAGCACACGCATTTCTATTGACATCAACTCCTAGAGTCAGTATGTCCGATCTTCCAAGGATGTGTCTTGAATTTGCGGCTACAAATGCGAGCACCACTCCAGATCCGGTCCCAATTTCAACGACCAGCGGCGGCGTGGAGGTTACGCATTGTTGCTCCGGAGAGAATTTGCGGGAGAGCCATTTTGTTTCGGAGGAGGACGACAGTGTGTCGAGGAGGAGATAGGTGTCTTCTGCTGGTTCGTAAATAGTGTCGAAACACACATGGGACGTTGACGGTGTGGGAAGCATCGGAATGGTTCTCGGTCAAGGGTCTACACAAACTATGGAAGGGCGCGGTTCAGTCCCATTGGTTTGGAGAGTTGCTCTTGTCTGAACCGAGAATATACTGTCTATCTAGGCTTTGAGCTCAGATAAGAGCCCTTTCGGCTAAGGGAAAGTTGATTGTCAAGTGGAGGAAGGCGATTGGCTAAGAAGCTTCCGAGATGGAAAATGTTCAAAAAAAAAGTTTTGATTTGTGATGCCATTTCTCTGAATCTACCACAACGGATTATATTTGAAAAGAGGGAAGAGCCCTGAAAGCCGACACGAAGCAAAATAATCCATTCGAAGCGGTTGTCATCGCCAGCGCTAGATTTGACTAATATTTGGATTGCGGGCGCTCCCATGTCCACGAACAGCTGAACTAACCGTCAATATGAAGCTCACTCCTTTCCTACGAATGGCCACTTCCTCGACAATTACCTCTCCTTCAAGCTTGAGACCGGCACCGCTTGCCCTTCTCCCTCCTCTTCTCCTTTACCGTCGGCTACTTCGAGCCCATCGGAAGCTTCCTACAGAACTTCGGCTGCTGGGCGACGAATATGTGAAGGCGGAATTTCGCGCCCATCGCAACGTGGACAATCCGATACATATTGTGAGCAGATTGCATCTTCTCTTCGCAAACAATTATCCTAAACTTGGCTAACACCGTTGCTAGGTTGGATTTCTGACCGAATGGCAGCTCTACGCTCAAAAATTGGAAGGCGACTCGTGGCGGGACGAAAGATTGGACAAAGCAAAGCTAGAGAAAATGAGCGGTTTGTTGCTGTCTCCCTCCCTGAGTTTGAGCAAAGGCTGTTTTCTCCATTCACTAACAGTTGACCTTGCCTACCAGACCAGCAGCTCGGTCAGCTTTACGAACTTATGCAGGCAACTAAGGATAAGGATAACAAAGACAATAGTGATTCATGAAAGGATGATAAAGAATAGCTTGAAACAGCAAATATTGTCACTCTTAGCAACAGAGGCTCAAAGCGATTCACTAGCCAGCGTTCCAGAGTGACCGTGCAAAAGTCTGTGGAATCGCATTGTTAATCCTTTCAGAGCCAGCAATCTTCAGTTGTCTTTGTCGCTGCAAATCATGCCTTGCTTTATCGCCAGATCCCATTCGGAAATACCAACACTACTTTATCGTTCTAGTACCGATTTTCTTACATTTCGTTATTCTCGAGCACTCAACAGCCTTCTTCGAGACTCCGCTCGCAGCCTAGTTATTAGCGCTAATACTCCTGGGTAGCTGTTCAAAGGCCAAAGAAGCAGCTGCAGCTGCAGCTAGCAACATCTGCCGATAATGTGTCGCACTGTCTATTTTAAATCTCCTACCTGTGGCCATCGATGGATCACTCTCGGTCAACCATGTGAGAAAGACGCTGGGTTTGATAAATGCAAAATGCTCAAGGGAACAAAGATCCTTCCATTTACCGTTGGCGGACCGATCAATGCTATGGCACATTCCTGCCCCGTTTGCGACAAGAAAAACAAGTATGATGGTAATTTGGTTAGGATGGTCAGTTCCGATTCTTACAGACTTCGGTATAAGCTCCGTGGTGGGAAAAAGGAAATATACTATGATTGCGGATTATGCGTCGTCATGTAAGGCGAATCGGAGACCGGCAGCTATGAAACACGTGATTTTCCCGGTTGGTAGAAGAACGAAACGATGACAGAGGCTGATCTCAGTTAAGCGACAAGCCTGATATGAAGGAGTTGCCGATGCGAATATTGAGCTTTACCCCCTGATGGATGGTACAACGGGCAACCGGCGATTCGAGCCTATGATATTGAAGATGTAGCTTCAGTGGACATGTATGGGATATATTTCTATGACATTCTGTTGTCATGCATTTACAACGCCTGGCCGGGCTTTCTTTGTTACTTCAGCTTTGCCAGTCCCCCCTACAAATCATATATGTATGATGTAGATTCTAAAAACGTTCCAAGCGATGATATCCGATCCGTTTTGATCCTGCTCTCGAGTCTCGTAAGAATAATGTCGTTCATATCAACGACAACGTTTCCAGTGCATGATTCCCGTCAACCCCCAATTATGGTATAGATAAAACCGCTTAGATAACGAGAGTTGATATGGAATTGACGATATGACAAACGTCGATTTTAGTCTTCTCCACCATCAACGCCATACAGCGACGCTAGGTATTCTCGCCTCGGAGATTTAGACTTCGGCGTTATGCTAGGAGTCGTTTGCCGTGATCGAACTCGCCTTCATCGACTAGGAACCCCTTTCGGCGTTTCCTACCCACTTAATTTTCTCTACTCCGCCCATGACCGAGACGACCAGGGCTCATTCGGTAAGCCTGAGCGTCAAGGGGGTGGGAAGGAGTAGCAGTACAAGCATAGCGGGCGGATTAGAATCTGTTAAATATCGAACCATCCAACATTGCATGCCTTCCAGCAAGAGAACAAGCATTGCCAGCAATCTGGCCTTAGAAACAGCCTGACCACTCTAGCCAAAGTTTCATGATTAATTTGAGACTACCTACGACTCGGTCGAATTTTCAAGTTGCGGGGCCGAAACAAGTTACCATTCCGCTCTCATGGGTACCAGGTACTTCATCCCTACCTATGTCGCATTTCTCGTCCTGGATCAATTGCAAATCAAGTCCCATCTTTTGCTGATCTGGTGCCGACGAAGGCCGGAACGATTATCTTTTCTTGGGTCGGATACGGCTATGAATGTTACATGGGGGATCGACTTCTAGACTAGTCTTTTACAAGCCTCTGTCACCATTGTAGTAACCCCGGATTTTTCACAATGGGAGTGCGGAGAAGATTCCGTCATTGATTGCGCGCGCATGGTGGTACTATATATGAAGTCCTGCCCTACCACCTGTCGTCAACATCTCGATCCATGGAAATCAGGAATTCCCGAAAACCCTGATCCTCCGCGAAACGAATCCTAGGCCCCAAGTCAATTCTGTCTTTCACTTAAATTTACTTGCTACAATGGCTCCAGTTGTCTATGAAACTGCCCCAGTTGCCGGTTCATCTTACAAGCCTACTGTCCCGTTGGACTTGTTCCCAGATGGCCTCAAAACAACGGGCCAGCATCCCCCTTTGTACGACCTAGTTAAGCCATTCTCAGAGTTCCCCAAGGAGATAACAGGACCTACCGTGTGGGAGGCAGAAGACTACAAAGACTGCCCGGAGAAATGGACCCATTGGTTTACCGACGAGGAACTCGCTGAACTGAGTCAAGCTTCAGATGCATTTATTGCTGCAGGGACTCCCTTGACTGGGATTACAAAGGCAAGTCAGATTCCCTAGAGGTTGGACATTACATTCGGCCCCATGGAGCGTGGTGTGCTAACCATAACCTAGGCCCTGTTTCCCCTCCCTCAATTCTCAGTCTTCTTGAACGAGCTCAGAAAGGACCTTTATGACGGAAAGGGTTTCATCCTTTTCAAAGGACTTCCAGTCCAAGAATGGGGAAACCACAAGTCAGCTGTAGCTTATATGGGAATTGGAACCTACCTAGGATACTTCGTCAGCCAGAACGGCAGAGGACACGTTCTTGGACACGTCAAGGATCTCGGAGAGGACTCAGAGAAGACTGACAAAGTCCGGATATATAGGACTAATGCCCGGTAGGTTGAATATCCGAGTGACTAGCTGAAGTGTGACTAGCAGCTAATTACTGGCGAAGTCAATTCTTCCATACCGACGACGGAGATCTTGTTGGCTTGCTTTGCGTTGCCAAGGCTCTCGAGGGAGGAGAGTCTGATCTCATTTCATCTCACCATATTTACAACGTCCTTGCACATGATCGCCCCGATGTTCTTGAAACTCTCACTAAGCCCATCTGGTATGTGGACCGCAAGGGCGAGACTAGTGTTGGTCAAGAAGAATACATTCGGGCTAGCATCATGTATGTTGAAAACGGCGGCCAAGGACGCGTTTACACAAAGTAAGTTCTTAATCAGCTGCCCTTGCATTTGAGAACTAATAATGGTCGCTGATATTTTGTGTGAAAAACAGGTGGGATCCATACTACGTTACCTCCCTCAGCAGATTCTCGGACGCAGGAATCATCCCTCCTCTCTCACCGGAGCAGATTGAAGCCATGAACGTCCTTGAAGAGACGTGCTTGAGGCTCTCACTCCACATGATCCTTGACGTCGGTGATATTCAATTCCTCGCAAACTCTCACATTCTTCACGCCAGAACCGCATACAAGGACTACCCACCACCAGCACCCCGCCGACATCTTATGAGATTGTGGCTGGCCACACCAGAGAGCGAGGGAGGCTGGAAGATCCCGTTCTGGGATAGTGACGAGAAGAAGCGCGGTGGTATCCAGGTCAATGACCAGCCTCCAGTGGCTCCATTGGATGCGGAGTAAATTTTCAACGCCAACGATATTCTGTAGTATCTAGTAGTTTTCCT
Organism: Amauroascus verrucosus; assembly: GCA_001430935.1. Taxonomy (NCBI): domain Eukaryota; kingdom Fungi; phylum Ascomycota; class Eurotiomycetes; order Onygenales; family Onygenaceae; genus Amauroascus; species Amauroascus verrucosus. The sequence continues at coordinate 10,262 of LJPJ01000121.1, forward strand.
TTCCCTTGGCAAACATATTTGCTTTCTATGTCCTTTGCAGGTCCAAAATGGGCATCAGACGAGTTCAATAACGTTAGGGTAATATAAAATATGAAATGTAGTCGTCTTGTCTTTCCTATGCTTCTCTGATAAAGCAATCAAGGTTTGGAAGCTGGTAATTACGGACTATTAACGGGCCGGCCCGCGTTATCGATAAGGAAACTACTGTGAAACGGTATTGTAATTATGCGACATTTTACCACGAAAAAAACATAAAATTCCTCACCTTTAAAGAAGCGCAACGATAAAGTCAACGCATTATACGTTCGTTGGTATATATCATCTGTTGCTTTGTTCAGTGGCTTGATTGTATTGATTACAATGATTTAAATTTCGGTCGCTCTTTCTACGTATTGTGTGGGTTCCGCTTGATCGCTGTCAAGCAAACCTTTTCCCCGATGGTACTTGATAATGGAAAGGAAAGCAAGGGGGGAGAATCGGCATCATACCCGAAGAAAATCAAAAAACGCAAAAGGGACGATGCTGTTGATAGCTTTGGCAAAGGAACCCATCCGGCCAAGCGAGTGATCCTCCAAGGGGATGAAGACCAACCGAATTCTCCGCTAAAAGGGAATCGACCCGGACATCAAGGGCGTCAAGCAGATGGGAGGCCGAAACCCTCATCTATTACCGCCGAAAAGAGAAAAGCATACATATCTTTGAAGGAAAAAGCTAAAGCGCTTTTTGAAGTGCGCAAACAGTTGCCGGTTTTTGCACATGGTAATGAAATCCGTCAACATCTCCGGAGCACCGATGTAATGCTGTTGATTGGTGAGACTGGTAGTGGAAAGAGTACTCAAGTTCCTCAGCTTCTTGTTGATGAGGAATGGTGCTGTGCGAGGACGGTCAAGGTTCGCTCGCCGTCGACGAATGATGGCAAACAAAACAAGATTGAGGTCGGCGGGTGCATTGCTATAACGCAGCCGAGACGTGTGGCGGCGGTGTCTTTGGCAAGAAGAGTAGCGGAGGAAATGGGGACGCCATTGGGGAATTCTTCACCGGCTAGTAAAGTGGGGTACTCTGTGAGATTTGATACTTCGACATCGCCGAGCACGAAGATCAAGTTCTTGACAGATGGGATGCTGCTACAGGAGATGTTGAGTGACCCGTGGCTGACGAAGTATAGCGTGGTGGTTGTGGATGAGGTCCATGAACGAGGGGTCAATGTGGATTTATTATTGGGGTTTTTAAGGAATTTGGTGTCGGGAACGAAGGAAGGAAGAGGTGGTGTGCCGTTGAAAGTGGTTGTGATGAGTGCTACGGCTGATATGGGGAGCCTGCTTTCTTTTTTCAGAGAGGGAGTGAAACAAAACCTCGGAACTAGCTCGACGAAAGTTGAAGCCGTAAGCGGAAATAATGGGACATCGGATTTTGAAACAAATGCTGTTAAAGGGGACACTTCTGCTGGAGCAGTCGAAAAGTCTCAAAAGATGGAGCCGGCTGTGTGCCATATTAAAGGCCGAATGTTTCCAGTAAGAACCATATATTCGCCAGATCCTGTCCCAGATTTCGTCGATGCCGCATTAAAGACAATATTCCAGATTCACTATAAAGAACCGCTTCCCGGTGATATTTTAGTGTTCCTTACTGGGCAAGAGACGGTCGAGTCGCTTGAATATATGGTCAATGACTACGCACACGGTATGGACCCAGAATTGCCGAAAGTGTTGGTGGTCCCATTATTTGCTGCGTTACCTCAGGCCGCACAGCAGCGTGTCTTTTTGCCAGCACCGCGAAGAACAAGAAAAGTCATTCTGGCTACGAACATTGCGGAAACATCTGTAACTGTTCCGGGAGTTAGGTATGTTGTTGATTGCGGTAAAGCCAAGATGAAGCAATTCCGCACTCGCCTAGGCCTGGACTCGCTCCTTGTCAAGCCAATATCCAAGTCGGCAGCCATTCAGCGGAAAGGTCGTGCTGGCCGAGAGGCTCCGGGTCAGTGTTATCGACTCTACACGGAGAAGGACTACTTGTCGCTACAGGAAACCAATACACCAGAAATTTTGCGATGTGACTTGAGTCAGGCGATCTTGACGATGAAGGCGCGAGGCGTCGATGATGTCATGGGCTTTCCTTTCCTTACGCATCCTCCGCGGGAAGCTATCGAGAAAGCTTTGCTGCAGTTATTCAACATTCAGGCACTGGAGGAAACTGGCAAGATCAGCAGTATTGGAAGGCAGATATCCAAACTTCCCCTCACTGCGCCACTGGGTCGTGTTCTACTAGCCGCGGCAGATTATGGGAGAAACTGCCTGCAGGACGTGATTGACATTATTTCGTGCCTGAGCGTGGAGAACATCTTCCTTGGCACGACGTCCGAGGAGAAGAAGGAAGAGGCTGAGAAGGCCAGGCGAGATCTTTACCGTAGAGAAGGAGACCATCTGACGATGCTGGTAACGGTTCGTGCATATTCAGCTGAGAATTCCGATCGTAAAGCATGGGCGGAAAGGCACATGGTGTCGCACCGAGCTATGCAGGCTGTTATGGTACGTATAGATTCTCCTTTTTCTGAATATTAATCCGGGCCACGATTATCAGGCCTTTTTGTTTTCTTGGGTCTGAAACTTGTCATTGCTGAACAAAATGTGGACAAACTAGGATGTCCGCAAGCAACTGATAACGCAATGCAAGCAAGCTAAGCTTTTCGATGGCAAACGAGGCACCGAGGAGGAGGGAAAGCAGAATCGGTTAGTGAAAGCATGGCCGAGCGAGAATTACGATCCTGTTTTGATTTTGAGAAGCTTTCTTACGGGTTTTGCGTGTAACACGGCGAGACTGTTTCCGGACGGTAGTTATAAAACTATTGTTGGCAACCAGACCGTGGCGATTCACCCGTCCAGCGTTCTTTTTGGGAGAAGAGTGGAGGCAATAATGTACAATGAGTATGTGTTTACAAACCGGAGCTATGCGCGAGGGGTGAGTGCAGTGCAGATGAACTGGATTGGAGAGATGCTAGCGGTTTCGTAGGATGGATTTGTCTAGAGCTTAGAAAGAAAAGAAAAAAATCCATCTATTTTTTGATATTCCATGGAGTTTACAGGGGAGGTTCAAGGGTTAGAAAAGGACCAGTCCGTTTTAATCACGTTAGGTATGGGACAGTAACTACATAAACAGCTTCATCGACATTATCATACGGATCTTTCTCTGCTAGAAGATGGCATATGTAGACTGCAGACAGTACGCAGTTGGGTGGCGCAAAGATTAAACAGGTCGCAGAGTAAGGAGGATATTTATTGGCTTTGGAAGCCTGGATTCCCAGGATTATGAGAAGATCAACCTGTCACTGTCACTCTGATGCTTGGCCCTACAGACGCAATACAACCCCAGGCTACTTTGGTGAAGAATCGCATAGCAAGAGATTCCTTGTCGTTGATCTTTCCAACTGAGAGGCCAAGAGAGCGAGATAATTATTAACTATTAGTTGGAGATTTAAGTTCGGCCAAGTTGTTATGGGATCCGATCTGACATCACGATGGATCGATAGTGCTGGTGGAAGAACGACGACCAACTTGATAACGAGTTGAATGGCGTGATAAGAAAACAATTAGCGAAGAAGTAACTATGGATTAGCTACTTAAAAACGAAGATTCCTACGCGAGCCATCATCGTCTTTCTTTTCGTCCTTTTTGTTGAGTGAGGAATTGACCGAAGAAGAGCGACTAAGAAATTAACTACAGTTTCGCTTTGTTTTCCCCCTCTTGTTGTTGATCATCAGATCCCCGTTTCCTGGCTGAATGACCCTGGGATCTTCTCTCCTCCAACCTCGCCTTTATCGCTTCGTTACTGTTAGCTATCAAGTGCGAAAAGAAAGCCTACATCAATCATGTCCTCAACACTCTCTTCCTAGTTCATCCTCCCCGGTCATCCTTTGTTCTGCTAGTAAACTACAGAGTTACACCTGCGTGCAACACACCGCCAGCTCAACCGAAAGCATAGCGTGTGTATCCGCCATTTTCATTTTTTTCATTTTATTTCTTCATTTGAATCCCATCTATTCCCCTTTCTCCCTATTAACCTCTCACCACTTATCCGACATCGCAACCAGTTCGAACTATGGCTTTTCGCGTCCCCAGTCAAGTCCCTCAGCGACGAGCCTCTTTCCACAACTCCACTCCTCGTCCTGCTCTCCCCGCTGTCGAAATCACCCCCTCAAACTACAGCCCACGCGAGGAGGAATCTCAAGAATGGGTGCTTTTCTCTCCAGAGACCGCTCCTTCAACCGCTGCTCGAACCCTTACCACCTCCACAGAGCGTATCCCCCCTACAACTGACCGGTCCCGGTTGAGTGACTTTGGCTCACTAGCCACTGCTTTGCAATCTGGCACCGAGGATATTGACTTGGATCACGAGCATGCTGATTTGCTTGACGAGGACCCTACAGAACTTGACAGTCTTGATGACGGATTACATGCTTTCCGTGAGCCTACCACCTACGGCCCAGAGCCAGAACACCTCCAACTACACCAGAGTGAGCCTGCCTTGCTCCCCGCACATGATGGACTAGGGACCTTCCCTCCCGTAAATCTATATGTTCAGGAACAACTGTGGCACCATGAACAGTTCAATCCTCGGAGAAGAGGGGAACAAAGGCCTCGCCGGAGGTCCAGCGTCCAGCGACATTTGGACTCTGTTGATGAACTGCACAATCAAGGTATGGAGAAGGAGAGATGGCAACGCATCGAAAAATGGCGCATGGACCAAAGCCGAGCATTGCTACAAGAAATAGAAAGGGAAACAAGGCGGAGACGATACAGTCGAACCAGCCGCGTGACTCGTACTACCCAGGGCTTTACTAGACAGCCTTCTAGTGTTGCCGTTGAGAGTGTCTCTGAACCCAAGGCTGTTGCTAGTGATGGTAAATCAAGTGCTACGTCTGACGAGTCACGAAAAGAATCCGGGGCAGAGGAGTCTCTCTGGAGACGGATTACGCGTAAGGTGATACGAGATTTAATTGGCATCGACGATGCAATCCTCGCCGTCATTTTTGGTGAGGCTCTCGTTGAAGAGATTGACGAGGAGCAGAGGCAAAAGCTATCTGAACCCCAGCTGAACCAGCAAGCCGAGTCAACAGCCACCGCGTCAAAGTCGAGCATTAGAATTGACAGTGAAAGACCGAAAATTCTTGACGACATGCTGAACAACATCAACTCGCCGTCTTCCGGAGACGGTATGTGGCAGCAACGATTGGTAGACCGCATTGCTCGGGAGTTGGGTATTTTGGTACATCAGATTTGCGAGCATCCAGGCGCATTCACCTCGTATCTAAACCCCGGGCCATCAATGTCCACTTACGCTGGTAGTCTGGCTTCCAAACCGCCATCTCTATCTTCTCAGCAGCGCCCTATTCCGTCCATAACTGCATCATACGGCAGTGGCAAGAATAACCCTTCGGAATTCACTCCAACTTTCAACCCAACGCTTCAAGACACCATTGGCTCAAATCACGCTGCTCTATGGGGTATTGAGGAGGAATCGCCATTTTCTGCAGGTGGAATGCAATCTTCCTCGCATATTGACCCCACGGGAAGCACGAACAGTCGTTGCCTCCCACATCTAGAGCGTGACAGCGAATATTGGGAGCGCGAATTAGATATCAAAATGGTATTTCGCTACCTTTGCAAAGGCCTTGCTGGCAAGATCCCTTTCTCGAATGACGGCTCCTGCACCCCAACACCTTCGCCCCAAAATGAACAAGGGAGTCGGGATGCGACCTATCGTGCAGCTGTCATAAGGCATCATCATCCTCTGGTTGCACGAGCCGATGCACACGCCCGCTCCCATCGGCCGCCTCCGAGACATTGGCAAACTAGTTCCTCTGGAACCGGGCTTAGGGCTACTAGGATTGATACTCCTGCCACTTCCCCATCTCACCTTGCCGGCTCGTCCTCCACTCCTCTGCTATATCGCCATATTCGCCGCCCAAGCTCAAGCTGTGCAAGTCAAAGTACACTTGTCTCTTCAACAAAAGGACCACTCGGTAGTGGGTCTAGCCGCCATTACTGGGATATTGGTGGTAGTGTGGGTAGTGGCAGTGCCATTGTAACTGTAGGTGGTGCCAGTGGGATGGGGAGCTGGGGAGACGTCTGACATTGGGGAGTGGGGGAAGCTGATTTTATTGTTATTATACCCTGTTTTGATAATTGATACTGCGACATTACGTGGCGCAAGACTTGTCGAAAGTCCGCAAGCGATGATATACCTATCATTGAGCTTTCAGAATCCTACAATTAAACCCCGAAGGATCTGATTTAACTATAATGGTTTTTTGGTATCTTGCATTGCCAACTTCTTCTATTTACGTACCGTTGAGATCTCCCATCTGGAAATAACACCAACTATCTATCTTGTTACTCTTGTTTTGGGCTCTGCAAATGTCTTTTTACTGAGAAACTGGTCATCTTGCATTTCGCTGGCGAATCTGGGCTTGATATTCTCCAAACCCCCATCTTACCAAACCTCAAGAAGCATATACATAGACAAATACTAAAACCGGCACATTGTCCCACATAGAAGTAGGAAGGAACGGTCTGAATTAAATGATGTTTTTAAGAGGGCGAAAATCGAACTTGCATTGATGGCAACATGAAAAAACTGATATCATCTCAGAATGAAAAAACAAAACCATCAAGTAACCAGGCTCAACTTCCGGCCTCCCCTTGAGATTTTATTCATTAAAGGCAAAAAACAAAAACCCATTTACGCCTGAGACACGTTCTCATAAGCATCAGGGAACCGTCTCATGTTCTCCTCAACATTACCCTTGTTTCTCAGGAACTGCACATAAGCACCATCGATCTTAATCTTGCCCTCCTTGCGGAGCTGAACGTATTCGTCACGGCGAAGGGGAGTGAAGCCCCAGTTCTTGCTGACGATGATCTTCTGGCGACCAGGGAACTTGTACATTGAGCGGCGGAGAGCCTCGATGGCAGCAGCGCGGTTGGAGTCACGGGTGCGGACGCTGAGGAGGATCTGGCCAATGTTCACGCGGGCAACGATACCGTAGGGCTTGCCGAAGGCTCCACGCATACCGGTTTGCAGTCTATCCGCGCCAGCGCACGACAACATCTTGTTGATGCGGACGACGTGGAAGGGGTGGGCGCGGACGCGGAGGTGGAAACCTTCCTTACCACAAATCTTGACAAGGTATCTTTTTTTTGGTTTCTCAAGTGTTAGTGATATTGATTGGGGGATGGGGAAAGATGGGATCTTGGGGAGGGACGACTTGTCTTACTTGTTGGCACAGATACGGGCAGCTTCGAGAGCCTCGGAGCTGAGTTGTTCGTATTCGTTGGAGACCATGTGCACGCAAAGAGGGAAGTCATCGGTGTTGGCCTTCTTACGACCAAGATCGAAGATCTTGATCTTGGGGTCTGGCACACCACGGTTGAATCGGGATTTAGGGTATGGCTATCAAATCCAAATGGTTAGCTATCATCTGCGCTCTTGACAATCAAGACTTCACTATAACATCTTTTTCTTCATAATTCTCCTCGCATCAACAATTTCACCCAAATAAATCAAATCCATCAACACGTAGCATCACCGAAGGACCTTGAGCACCGGAAAACGTTGATTTTAATCACAAGGGAAAATATTCCGCACCAACCTTGTTCTTGCAGTAGCGATAACATCTCGCTGGACGACGGGCCATTTTTGCTGCTTTTGATCGAATAAACCTGCACTTCCTGCGAACGAGAGGTTGTTTGGTGGGAGGAAGGGTGTGTCCTGACGAAGATTCACACACACGTCGTCGTCGTCGTCCGTCGTCGTCGCCCGTCAAAAGGAAAATTGCTGGATCTTTTGATTTCCAATCATTCTCCACTAGCGATTCTGCGTGTTGTGGCGGAACCCTGTGCCCTAATTTCCTGATTGGGTGGAATTGGGAATGATTACTAATGCGGCTTGGATGTTGATATCAAACTCGCCGCCGATTTGTAATGCATGATCCAACTTCCAATTCAGCAGGGAGCGCAGGGAGCGCAGGCTGCATCCATTCCTTCGTTGGGAGTGGGCGTGCTTGAGAAGCCTGGTCGGTTGAATGGCTTACATGGCGGTGCTTCTGATGGCTGAGAGGGAACCACGCATCCCCATTAGGCCTGCGACTGGTAATTGATGCAATGATCTCCAACTTACTCAATTCTATAAGTATCGCAGAATAGTCTTACAATGTCAAAATGTGGAGCAGCGGAAACTGTGTGAAATCACATCAACCTGTCTAAATATAAAATCTGTCGCCATTTGAAGGGCACACGCTCCAAGGCATCTCTCTCGCCTTGAAAAGAACATGCTCGGATAGTTGATGTCTGAGAATTTCACTCTTCTTTGATAATGCACGTATTTACCTTCACTGGGCCTAGTTGTATGCTCGGCCTTGGGAGTGAATGATATGGATTTAATAGATTGCCGACAGCAGAAAATCTCAAGAGATCGGAGTCAAACGGCCCTGTTTCTGAATGGAGCCGGCTCTAAGTCTCTCGCCTCTCTATTCATCTTAGCCCCTGCAGCTATATTACCCCTGGACAACCGGGGCGTGAAATTGCTTGTTCTATCGAGGCGATTGCCTCCATCTTTCTGATATTTTGTTCCTTGTTACCAATAAGGAATGGCAGTTATGAGTTTTTAGGATCAGCAATTAATACCAAACGCCTTCGCAAACCGCTGCAAGAAGCTATGGTCTTTGCCTAAATCCGACTGGTGACAGCACACACGCTGATCTTTTCAAACATATCCAAGGAAATACAGGCGTTATTTTCGTTTGGATTGGGCATATGCTTCATTTGGATCCACTGCTACCAAAATACAGCCAGTCTTGTCCATGGATTCCTTTGGGTTTTCATCTTCTGGTCAATCTGAGAAGAAGTCAAACACACAAAGAACCCCTGTCTTCGAATATCCCTTTTCAGACGATGCTCTCAGTTTTGGTGCTCGACATCTATATTCGTACATTTTCGGCTTAAGAAGAAGCGGCTGTGAAGTTTCTCACCAGAAATCGTTTTCAAAGTTTTGCTGACCCTCCTGAGCCGGCGTGATTTTTTCAATCTTTGGGAGATAACTGTGATCAGCAAGTGCTACGTAGAAACCAAAAGATTCGAGCCTCGACTTCCGTGTATTGAACATCTTTCTTCATGCTATATCGGACGCTGTTTTCCCACTCGCTTTCTATAGATGAAAACCTGACTAGAACTTCAAAAGGGAAACAGGGTACTGATGTAAGAGCCTGCGCCGCATCCAGAATAGTATAGCTCCAAATCCTTACGCCTGTATGTGCTCTCTTAAGGTATTTCTAAAAATGATGCTGCTATAATTTCTTGCTCTCTGGTAGTTTGTATGTATGCGTATACCTCTTATGACATATTTCGAACGTCCGCGGTCGTTTCTTCCCTCGGAGACGGGCGTCCCGCTCTCTCGCCACTATCTCGTCGGACGATATACTAACCGTGTCACGGAAGCATGTCGTGGACTTAGGAGCTCTTCCTGCGTTTTTCCCAACGGCAGAAGATAGCAGACACAGATGAGACAGTTTCAACCTCATTCATGAAGCCGTAAGCGAAGCAAAAGGAGGCTAGATCTCATCGAATTCTCAACAGAAGGAATGCCACCTGTCAAGGTAGAGTTGCCTTTGGTCACTCCGTGTTCTCGCCAGCAAGCGAATCTCCCAAGTGCGTCGGTCTATCAAAGTCTCTTGCCCAGGTCGAGGAGTACAATACGGAACAAATGGACTGTGGTGGCTGTATGTAATTTATCTGTAAAGTACAGGGAAACACACTTGAAACCACACTAAAGTTCTGGGAGTCCCGTAATGTTACCACAACTTTAATGAGCAATAAGGAGCTGACATGTCAAAGGCCTCAGATGTTCATTTGGGACATTCGCACCGATCTGACTGCTTCCATAAACAAACATTCACTCTGCTGACCTTTTATTCACTTTGACTTGTTCTGCCTCCCTATATATACTGGTTGGGAACTCTTCTCACCGACCACCGAATGCACATGTACCACGCCCCCGGTCGCTAGATTTTCGCGAAACCCCAGCAACGGGGATATCTTCTTGAAAGGATTGCATAATTTCTTCTCGTGTTTGCAGGCTGGGTCTAGTGAGAGAGAATCGCCACCGAATTTAAACCAACTTTTGATATTTCCGCTACCGATCGTTGAAGTGATATGGCGAGCTCTATTAAGAAGCAGTCTACTTCCTCGTCTCACGGGACTCGCCGTATTTCGAGTGACACCCACCATTCATCGCCCAATGGGTCACCCAATGGTCTGGGGCGGTCTTCCTCCACGAGGCAGTCCCCCGGCCCCGTCTCAGCTCGCGCAGCCGCAAGGAGGCCTCCAGGTCGTTCTAACCTAAGCATGAGTAGCGTTCCGAGAAATTTCATGAATCCTAACTCCTCCGACGAAGATGCGAGAGCCGCGAACGCGACTCTTATTGGTGAGCTAAGACAACAGGTGCAGAAGGCTGAGACCGTCTCGGAGCAATACCGTAAACAGCTTGGAGTCTTACAGATGCGGCTGGACGAGGCGACCGGGGAACAGTCACGTTTAGAAGAACAAGCACACGAGAAAGATGGCAAAATCGGTTCTTTAAGTGACGAGGTCAAAGAGTTGTCGCGCCAGTTGCGTGAAATGGAGCAAGCTCACGACACGGAGAGAGCTGCGATGGCCGAAGACAAAGAAGCCCACGCGAGCAGAGAAGAAGAACTCCAATCCACTATTCAGCGCCTCAAAGAAACAATCTCTCAGAAAGACTTGCGAATGAACGTGGAGAATGATCGAAACCTATCTAGATCCCGTAAGTTCCAGTTCAACTAAAACAACTAAATAAGTAACGTGTTTGCTGACCTTACTCAAGCCTCCTTTCTAAACCGTTCCCCCCAGGACGTCGAAAGCGGCCAGTTCGCACCTTCTTCGCAACTTCAACGCAGCCCGTCACGAAATAACTCAAAGCTGATCTTGCAAAAGGACAAGCTCATCGAGTCTTTGAGACTTGAGTTGGCAGAAACGCAGATAAAATTGATCGAAATGGAGAACATGGGTGGTGGTCGTCAGCATGAATTGGAAAAGGAGCTACTTGAGGCACGCATGGCAAACGCTCGTTTGATGGAAGATAACGAAAGCTACCAACTACTCTTGAGTGAAAAGACCCTGAATGGCGACTTCACTAAGGGTGATTTCATGCACCAGACTACAGCCGACAACGAGATCACCACGACCGGACCGGGCTCACTGGCGGATGAGCTAGAATCAGCTGCAGAGGGAGGCGAAGCAGAATCGCGACGCCGCCTTGAAACCGAACTCAAGGCCCAGGTGGATCACAACAAGGCCTTGAGTCTGTACATTGAAAGAATTATCGGTCGGTTGTTGCAACATGAAGGGTTTGAACATATCTTAGACAAAAGCGACAATGATGTCCCAGGTAACCCAGCATCTAGACCACTGAAATTGGACAAAGAACTCCCGCCGCCTCCCCAGGAAAAGAACGAAACTACTGGTCAGACCCTCATTCAACGTGCTAAGTCTGTGATGGCCAGCCAAGCGATGCGCCCAAAACCTCGGCCCGTCAGCCAACTGATGCAGTCTTCCTCACCTCAAGAATCTCCTGTTACTTCGCACCCGACACCTCACGAAAACCCAGATACTGCTCCAAGGATCCCCTTAAATCGGTCTCGGACGGTTCAACACCGCCGAACAAGGTCCGATCAGGCTGACGGAGTAGCTGCTGCTGCTGTAGTTGGTCAAATGTATCGTGGGCCCGCCGGCCGGTCTCCGTCTTCCGGCCCTATGAGTCCGGGTATTAGTCCGACATTATCTCAAGGACCTTTTTTTTCTGGTTCATTTACTTCAAAGCGGAACTCTGGTCAGGGAGCTTCAATGTCTAGCAGAGGCGGAGAACGTGACAGTGTCATGAGCGATCGTAGTGGCGAAATTGGCTCCCAAGGAACGTCTTCTTCTCCTCCTCGACATAGTTCCGGCATGAACAACTATACCGGAGCCGTGATGACTCAAAGTAAACTACGCCCTCTACGACTCGTCCAGGAGAATAAAGAGTTAGACAGTGGAGATCAAGGTGGTAAATCAACGGATGACGAAGAGGCGGCTCGAAAGAAGGCTAATCGAGGAAGTTGGATTCCCTGGTTCAACAGGCCGGCTTCAACTTCCGCTGATTCTCCCAATATAACGACTAATTAGACTGACAAATGCCCAGACTTCGAGCATCTGATGGTCGATACGCTGCAATTTATGCCCCGATATCATGTCTATCTATCGGAGGAATGTTACGCCATTTTATTTACGATACTTTGTATTAATCTTTTTGGATTATGTGATGGGACCGTTTTGCTTCGGTTGGATTTAAGGCCAATATTTTTATTGATGTGGAATGAACTCACTATTATTAAAACATCACACAAAGATCCGTGTGTCCATGGTAGACGGGATCTAGCCTAACTGATGACACAAATTGTGACAGGATGTAAGCCCTACCCGTCAGCGTGTTTCGTCCCACCATCACTTCGAAGACAATTCCTTGCGATATGTTTGGTATTTGCTCTCCCAAGGTTTGCCTTCTTGTGTGACATTGGCAGCAAACAGTGCCCTTTCCGTTCCTAGGAAGTATCGTATATTCCGCATGTCGACTCTTCCACTTATATAAATTCTGTAATTTTAATTAAACTATCACATTCTCCCTGGAGATCCTTTAGACGGCTTGGGATCTGGAGTTAGGATTGTGATGCTCTATGCTTGTTCCAAAGCATCCCCGAACACCTGCTACTGAACATCAGAAGGGGGTAGTTTTTGCATCTGGAGACGAGCGAGTGTGCCGCAAGCAAGGTAGAACACTGGGCATTGTTCATTACCTTCGGAAATGGCTAACTTGCATTGAGCATTAGTTGAGTGTCACTAGATACTCTGTGTCTATTCTCGGACCGTTGACTTTGTTGACCATGCGATCTTTTGCCGCTAATTGATTATACCAAATTCACGAGATAGATTTTCTCCATAGGGAAGCAACAAGGAATCTCAGTATGGATTACACAGACCCGTTTGATTTGGGGTATAATCGTACCCCACGCCGAGAATGGGCGCCCTATCCCTATGACCAAAGGCACGGGTATATAGTCCCAGATCTGTGGGATCCAGATTACAGACCTATTCGAGAAGGGTTCTCCAGCCGTGGGCGTTTTCCAGGTTCATCGTTCGACAATTATTGGGCTTATGGAGATTTAAGCGGCGAAGAATATGATAGCTGGACGAGCGGTTATTTCGGTAGAGTAAATGCCCAACAGCATCATCTCGAAGGGGACTATGATATCGACTATGGCGTACGCGGTAGAGTAACTTCGATCGCGAGCGATTCCCCTACGGACCAAGCGGGAATGAATAATCTTAGCGACTCGTATTTGGCAGACAACGAACGAGAACCCGGAAGAGCAAGTTTGAACAGTGATTCACCGTCCAAGGATTCGACTGATAGCGGCCTAACACAAGATCAAAAGGGTAAGAACAACAGTAAAGAAGATGTATTTGCAGAGCATCTTAAAACGCTACAGCAATGTTTGCAGGATCTAAAAAAAGAGAGGGAACAAATGGGCCACGAGCGTGCACAGTTGGAAAAACTCCATCAAGCGTTCCAGGGGATCATCGAATCATTTGAAAAGATGTTTGGAGGCTGCAAGACTCTACGAGACCAATATCCGAGAAACTTCGACGGCCATGTAGAGAAACCAAACACCTTTTCGTTTAACGAGAAGCTACGGCAGTCGTACGAATCTCGTGATGGAACCACTTTATTTGAGCGATATGACGATAAATGGCGGAGACTCGCTGAATTAGATGACATTGAGATTGCTGACATACCATGGCCGACCCAAACGCTAGAAATGGCCGGCCTATCAGAAATCCCTCAAGAACTTCGTCAATGTTTTCGACACCCGGCTATCCACGCACCAGATGATTCCATGCTTCGAGAATGGAACGCATTTGTGTTCCTTTTGGGAGTGTTCGGTCTCAGACCTTGTGAGCCCAAGCACTACTGTGGTAAGAGCCATTTGCGGAGCGACGACCGTTGTCAATTGAGCTTTGATATCCAATTGCGGGGAAGATCCGATCTTGCAAAAGTGCGGAAATTGAAATTAAAGCTCCTCGAGGAGAAGAAGAGATGGCATCCCGACGTGCGAGAGAGAAGATGGCGGCTGCGGCAAGGTTTGGGGCAAAAAGAAGAAGAGTGCGCAAAGGCTGTGTTTAATGCTGTTGTTGGTGCTTCTGCCGCGTGTAGGCGAATGCTGCTAGATGCTAATAGCTTTGGAGGCTTTGATACTTAAAGGCAGGGTTTGCTTGATAGAAATACATTTTTCAAATGGATAAGATTTCACGTTAGAATTGAGTGAGAGCTATCCATCCGATAATCTGATAAGATAAGAGCAACTTCTCACGTGACTATCATCTACCACGTTGCTTGTTCACCTCAACCACTTGCGGGATATCAAACAGAGAGAATACATTCCCGTCACTACGAATTTTCAATTGAGAGCTGAAACTGCGATAGATAATAGACAAGATGCCGGCCCCTCTGTCTCTCTTCTCGATCAATGCGGTCCTATTAATGTCGACGGATGACTCGTCGCGTATATTTGCTAAATATTACTCTCCCCCACACCCTCCAGCGGGTATTCCGCCCAATTCGCTCGATTATCCCGGTGCCAATCCATATCCTACATTGAAAGACCAAAAGGCCTTTGAAAAGGGCTTAATGGAGAAGACGAACAAGCAGACCAGCGATATCGTGCTGTATGACAACCGGGTCGTTGTGTTCAAGATGGAAAGCGATGTGATGATATACGTTATTGGTGGAGCGGAGGAAAATGAAGTTCTGCTGTATAATGTGGTTGTTTCGCTAAGAGATGCGTTGGCTATATTGCTAGGGTCAGCATTGCCTATCTAACACATTGATGTGTTTCATTCGGGCGAGCTGGCAGCTAACCAATTTTTCATCTTAGCGGATCTACGGATAAGCGCACAATTGTCGAAAATTACGACCTCGTTTCTCTTGCAATTGATGAGATTGTGGACGATGGGATCATTTTGGAGACGGATCCGGTTGTTGTAGCCTCGCGTGTCAGCAAAGCTCCAGCACCGGATGCCCCGAATATGAAGAGCATTGACCTTTCGGAGCAGGGATTACTGAATGCTTGGGAGTTTGGAAAGAGGCGCCTTGCTGAGCAGTTGCGGCAGGGACTGTAATTGTTCTATTAGGAGGGTATTCCGGTTTGCCTTGAAGGGTTTGCGTTTGTCCAGGGCGTGGCGTAAACGGCTTGTCTATGGGGTTTTTCAAAGAAATCGGTTGCACTCATGATACTAACCTTGTTATTTGCTTGGTACTGTTCTTCTTAATATAGACCGCTCTCTGTCGGTGGGTTGTGGATTTGGGATTAATACATAATACCCCTAATTTTTGTTGCCACGCATCAAGCCGCCGTAAGAACTCCTAGGCCACTCCAAAGTACCTCGCTCAAATTTTAAAATAGTAATAGATATATCTACGAGCGGAGTAGGGAAAATTCGGAATTTGTGACTCACCCCCACTTACGTCACTATTTGGCTGAAAATTAATCGCTGGCCGCGAAGTTAACGCTGAGCAAAACAACAGGGCCACAACAGACTTCACACAGACGAGGTAAAAATGAAACAGAGATTCTCCTCTCTCGATGTTAAGGTAAAGTGCTGCTAGGCCTCATAGCTTTGAATTTCTGGGCTTGGATCACCTTGCTAAAGGTAGCATAGGTGATATGCCGCGAACTCTCCGCCGCTTTGGTCGGACTCAGAGTGTCAAACATATACGACCTATCTTCGGTAGGTATCATCTTCCATTTAAATTATTTCCTTGGTATTCCATGTTAAACAACTAACGGCTTGTTTATTGAAAGCGAACGTACCTCTTCAAACTCGCAAGACCGGACGTCCGCAAACAGCTCATCCTTGACTCTGGCTTCCGTTGCCACCTGACAGAATACTCCCGCGCAGCAGCACCTGCGCCATCCCATTTCATTAGCCGTCTAAGATCATTTCTCAAGTCCCGTCGAATTACCGCCATCTCCCAGGTTGGCACGGATAGAATTGTTCATATCGAGTTTAGCGATGGATTCTTCCATCTGTTCTTGGAGTTCTTTGCCTCGGGGAATGTTATCTTAACAGACAACGAGTATAAGATTGTCGCATTGCTCAGGATTGTGCCGGAGGGCGAAGAACAGGACGAAGTCAAGATTGGGTTGAAATACAGATTAGACAATAAGCAGAATTACGATGGAGTACCTCCGCTATCTGTGGACAGACTGAAGAATACGCTGGAAAAAGCGCGGGACAAAAATGCTGCTCAGCCAGAGGCTACGACTAAGAGGGCGAAAAGAAAGCAAGACGAAGCCTTGAGGCGAGCTCTGTCCCTCGGTTTCCCTGAGTATCCACCGTTGCTCCTTGAACATGCTCTGCATGTCTCTGATTTCGATTCAAGCTTACAGCTTGATCAAATTCTCGGAACAGGCGACAACATTGATGGCTTGATGAATGTCCTTCGAGAAGCTGAAACTGTCTCGAATGAGCTATCTACAACTGAACACACCCGGGGCTATATTGCCACGTGGATTGAAAATGGGCCATCGGAAGCACCAACTCCTAGCGGAGAGACAAAGCCGGACAAATCAAAATATATTGACTACCATCCCTTTGAACCTAAACAGTTTGTAGATGACAGCGGCACTAGTGTACTGCGGTTTGATAGCTTCAACAAAGCCGTGGATGAGTACTACTCATCCGTTGAAGCACAGAAACTAGAATCCAGGCTCACCGAGAGAGAAGAGACGATGAAGCGGAAGCTTGAAGCCACAAAACGAGATCATGAGAAAAGGGTTGGGGCTTTGAAAGAGGTTCAACAGCTAAACATGAGAAAAGCCGAAGTTATTGCCGCGAATTTGTCTAAGGTAGAGGAAACTATCAATGCTGTCAATAGTTTGATTGCTCAGGGCATGGACTGGGTCGAGATTGCTCGTCTTATTGAAATGGAGCAAAAGCGAAGAAATCCGATTGCTAAATTGATAAAACTTCCGTTGAAACTCTACGAAAACACAATTACAATACTGCTGCCGGAAGAGAATTCGGAGAGCGAAGACGAAGAGTCCGACGAGGAAGAAAAAAGCGGTGATAATGCTGAGAGGAAATCCCACAAGTCTGAAATGCTCAGTATTGACATAGATCTGGCTCTAACACCGTGGGCTAATGCTTCCCAATACTATGACCAGAAGAAAACAGCTGCTATGAAAGAGGACAAGACCCTAAAAGCTTCTAAAAAAGCTCTTGAAAGTGCTGAGAAAAAGGCCACTGCTGATCTTAGACAAGGTTTGAAGCAAGAGAAGCCAATATTAAGGCCCGCAAGAGTGCCATTCTGGTACGAGAAGTTCTATTTCTTCATATCCTCAGACGGCTACCTAGTACTTGGGTAAGTCGTCTAATTCCCTTGCCCAATTTCGTTATCTTACCATTGAATCTAGTGGGTCAGATGAACGACAGAATGAAATTTTGTACCATCGACATCTCCGAAAAGGCGATGTATATGTCCATGCAGATATTGAAGGCGCAATACCGTTGATTGTAAAAAACAAACCTGGGGTTTCTGATGCTCCTATCCCTCCCGGGACGCTGGCACAAGCTGGCACGTTTACCGTAGCCACATCGCGGGCTTGGGAGTCCAAAGCGTTAATGGGTGCTTGGTGGGTAAATGCTGACCAAGTCTCAAAGACAACTCCTTCAGGGGAATATTTGGCGACCGGTGGTGTAGTAATTAACGGGGAGAAAAATCATTTGGCTCCCGGCCAGCTTATCCTTGGATTTGCAGTCCTATTTCAGATAAGTCCGGAAAGTGTAACAAATCACACGCGATATCGTTTGGATGAACATGATGCAAGTGCCATTTCCATCAAAAATGAAAACCAAGATGATTCCCAGAAGCCTTTTGGAAGCCAGGGATCAGAAGAAGGTAAAGCCACGGTTGACGATGGTGAAACAGCCGGTGACTTGGAAGTGAAAGGCAAACCAAGTGAAGATGCTCTCAAACTTTCTGCTGAGAGCAGTGAGCATATAACTAATGCTGAAACACTACCACTGATAAAGGATGAGTCGCTAGAGAATGGTGATGTGCAGTGTGGAAGGGCTGATAACTCAGTCAATACTGAGTTACAGCAACCGGGCGCTTCTTTAATCAGAGAAAACCTTTCATCACAAACCTCTCCTCCTATGACCACACCGAACAGAGAACATGAAGACGATGAAGCTGGAAATGAAGATGAAGAAGAGCCAACATCATGCGTATCTCACTCATCCCGAACGCCAACTCCGTCTGCGAGAACAGGCTTTAAGTCAAAGAATCAGTCGCAAGTTCGAGGCAAACGCGGCAAAACCAAAAAGCTGGCGTCAAAATACAAAGATCAAGACGAGGAAGATCGTGAACTGGCTCTTCGGTTACTCGGCTCTGCGCCGAAAGAAACCACGGTGAAAAAAACGAAGGAGGATAGAGAAGCGGGGATTGAAGCGCAAAAGGAACGTCGTAGGGCCCAGCACGATAAGGCGGCACAAGCGGAGCGACGACGGCAGGAAAATTTCCAAAGGCAGCGACAGCGGCAAAGTGAGGGCTTAAATTTCGACGAAATGGAATTACCAGTGGAAGATTTGTCAAGTTTGCCAACCCTTGTCGGAGCACCAGTTGTAGGCGATGAAATTATCAGCGCTATACCCGTATGTGCGCCATGGTCGGCACTTGGACAATATAAGTACCGGGCAAAATTGCAGCCTGGACCGACCGGCAAAGGCAAGGTTGTGAAAGAAGTCCTAGGCAAATGGGTCGCGAGCGCTTCTGCGGTCGCTAAACCGAAGAAAGCACCCGGTTCGGCCATTCTAGAGAGCAGTATGGAGCGCCAGGAAAACAAAGTTTTCGAAGCACCCAAATCAAGGGGGAATGAGCAATTCAATTTGACAAAGATGGAAATGGAGCTATTAAAAGGATGGAGGGAAGCTGAGATTGTAAACTCCCTGCCTAGCGGTAAAGTTAGGATTGTTTCCGTCGCAGGAGCTGGAGGCAGCGCTGAAAGTGTTGATGACGGGAAAGCTAGAGGCAAAAAGCCCAGTGGAGGCACCGAAAAGGGAGGGAAAAGTGGGGGTAAGGGAGGGAAGAAACGGTGAGCATTGAGGGTTGTATTATCTAAAATCAGAGCTCTAAATGCTGTTTCAAGACTTAGACTAGAATAAGCAAAAATGATAATGGCGATTTTATCTACCCTGCATGAAAATCGTAAATGTCGTTTATTATTATGCTCAGGCTTCAAGCCTTCATGAAATCGTTGAAATCTTGAGTGATCCGGTAGCGCGCACATACATCAGCTTTTAATCTCCTCTTCAGCGGCCTTTCGTAACCGATTCATAATCGCCGCCGCCAGATCTCCCTCCGTATCTGGGATACCTTCAACATAGATGGTAGAAACGTTATTTTCATCAAGACTGCGTAAAGCAGAAAAGAGTCCTCTTGCGATAGAGTGTGTGTCGGGCCCGAGCGAGATGTCTAAGATATCACCTATAGTTGACGGTGGATTTGAATGAGACTTACGAATAAGGATGGAGAGCCGGTGAATCGGACAGGTAGGGACGAAATAGGTATCGTCACGCAAGTCCGAGGAGGAAGCCTCATGGCTATGTGCATTTACCATAGTCAGTTCTCGGTGAATAGGTAATGTTAAGCCTTTTGGCCATGTTTTGGTTCGAATGATGCCTGTCAAAGAATTCGAAAGCGATTGCTCACGAAGTATTCGTTCCACAACTGATGGCATGGCATGGCCGGCTTCAAATAAGACGACCCTGGCTTTCGGTGAATAATGCTTATATTTCATTCCTGGAGCCCTCGGTGCCATCTTGCCCTGTAAAGCGCCGTCTTTATATCCAACCTGAACATCCTCCCAGCCTCGGCATGCACGTAGTTCTTCAATTCCAACTCCACCAGGCCGTAAAATAGCAGGCGGATGGCTCAAGCCATCAACGACGGTACTTTCAACACCCACTTCACAGGGTCCACCATCTAATATGATATCGATACGACCTGCTAAATCCGTGTATACATGCTGCGCGGTCGTTGGTGATGGTTTGGTGGAGGCGTTTGCGGAAGGGGCAGCTAGCGGGCGATCCGAAAGTTGGATGAGTAGGCGTGCTAGAGAAGAAGACGGCATACGAACACCAAATGTAGAAAGATTAGATGTAACTTCTGGAGCGAGCGGGGAGTGGTCAGGGTTCGGGATTAGGATCGTTAAAGGACCAGGCCAAAATCGTTCTATTAGCGGCTCGTATATAGGTGGAATACGAGATGAAGTTCGTAAACCATTTTGTTTCGATGTAGAAGCCTCTGGTGGCTGTAGAAGGCGCTCAAGCTGTCCTCTAGAGCAAACGTGGACAATTAAGGGGTTGTCCGCTGGCCGCTGCTTTGCTTTATAGATACCTTGAACAGCCGCGCTTCTCGTCGCATCTGCTCCCAAGCCATATACCGTTTCTGTAGGGAATGCGACTGGTGTGTCGCTTGTTTGCAAAGCTTCTGCAGCTTCTAGGAGAGCCTGCGCTTCCGCACTGCCTCGTTTCTTTTCTGCCTCCCACTGTGTCTGTATATCTGCGTTGGTCTGATCCGACAGGTTAAGGCTCTGAACAGGCAGGATCCTTGTGTTCTTTGTAGCTGATTTGCCAACTACTTCCCGCTGAAGAGCTGCTTGACTTGCCATTGTTGTGACCTGTTTAAAGCCGGATGCTATCGCGTTCCTCACTAAAGAGGGAAGCGGGAGGGTTCTGAGGGCAGCCGTGGTAGTAGGATGGCAACCGAAAGCACCGAAACAAGATTATATGCAAGATACTGTCAAGACGGCGGGCTTGAGAGGCGAAATTTGACGTACAGAAATTAAATTGGGGGAATTAGAGAAGGCTCGTGAGTGGTCGAGATTACTGTACTTGGGAGTCATCGAATATTTCCACTTATCAGCCGATTATATAAGCTCTTATCGGAAAATGCAAACGATGCAAACAGGATACAAGGGGCAGCCAATCAGGGTAAGAACTTTCAGCCGCACGGATGGTGCCAAACTGCGGGGTGCATTGATCACGTGCCATCTGGTAAACAAGCTTCGAAGCGGCTGATTGAGGTGTTGACTGTTTAGAGACGTCCTTTGATCAAGCTTCCTGTCAGGGTGGCTGAGTCTCGTAACGATGCTTAGTTCTCGTTTGGCGCTCCTAGCGTAATCACTGATGACTATTTAATGGCTCCCTTTCCCTTCCAAAACTCCGTCCTTTTTGTACTCTATGAATTGGGTTCTGATCATTCTTGGCTAGCTAATTATTCCTCTTTGCTAACTGAATTCTCATTGATCAAATACATTTGTTTTGTGTTGGGAAAGGTAGCCTAAGCAAGTTACTTAGGAACTTTTATCGGAAACAATGGCTTCGAGAGGAGTACACACAATCGAAGTCACTCTCGCAGACGCTGTAACAAAGTCGGTCAATTTAGGTCCAGCGACTGCTACAATTTCTCGTGAAATTGCGGACGTGAAAATTCAGGTATGTTCCGATTCAGCTTGCGGGGTTGACTACTCCCTAACCTCAAAATTGCGAACGGATCATGGTAGCAATTTTAGGATGAATAACTGAGTCTCTCCTTGCTAACTTTCATCTTAGCCTGGCCTAAATACGATCACTATATATGGCTTTGACCCATTCGTGGATACCGATTCCATCCAGATCACAGGGCATGGACCGGCTACAGTCACGGATACCCAAACATCCATTGTAACTCGAAAAGAGAAATTTGAAGATTGCTTCCCTGAGTATTTTGAGGAAAGTGACGAAGAGTCACTCGACGAGGAGAACTCGGACGACGATTATGGGGTGGATAAAACCGACTTAATCAATGCAGAGAATGAAGTAATGCGTTTGACAGCATTGCTGGATGTCGCCAGAAACGAACGCCGTACATCCGAGAAATCAATGACGTTTCTCGAAGAATTTGCTAAGAGCATGGATGCTGGGAATACGAGTTTCTCGAATGTGGTCGGATATCTCGACCAGTACCAACAAGAGCACAAAAAATACACTCTGCAAATCCAGGAAGCTTCAGCAACGATTAAGGCGCTAGAGGCGAGCCTCAAACCAGCTACAAAGCTAAGAACCAAATTGCAGCGGAGTTTTAACCGCTCCAGAGATGTCGCAGCTAAACCAGAACGCGAGAAGCGGGAGCAAAGACGGAAGGCACGTGAAGCCAAACGGCTGCAAAAACGGGCAGAAATGACCGAGATGAAGTCCTTTTGGACAGCCCAAGTCGGACAGGTCGTTGTTCACCTCGACGGCTTGGGAGATACTTCTCCAGGATCTAGTCGTCGTAGTTCGATCGTCTCGGCCAAAAAGCGCGAGTCAACTCCCATCTCCAGCCCCGCCTCAATCACTTTGTCATTGACCTACGTTACTAGAAACGCGAGGTGGACTCCCCGCTATGAGTTGAACCTCACTACACCAACTTCATCTGGAAAGGTGATCTACCGTGCGGAATACCAGAATCACTCTCCCGAGATTTGGAAAGACGCAAAAGTTACTCTTTCAACCTCTCAGACAACATTTTCCGGTGTGAATGAAACCATTCCATGGCTTCAACCGTGGATTGTGAAGTTACTCAAGTATGATTCCCAGATTCCTTCGTCAAAGAGCGAAACTTATTGGCGTGAGGGACTGGAGAATTCGGTCGAAAAAGCTGCAAGGCGTAAGAAAAGTATTTTGGTAAGTAGACTAATGTTTTTGGAATTGGTTTACACCCCTACTCTCAATGCCTTCCTCCCAGAAGCCTCGTTCTACGGGAATAGAAACTTACTAGCGTAACGCCTCGATAGCCGCCCGGAACGGGTCATCCCATACCACTACCGCCACTACCACAGGCCCAGCAACTACAGGCCCAGGTACCACGGGCCCGACCATCTCGAAATACTTTGACGCTAGCGAATGCACCCCAGCCTAGACCGCCAAAGCTTTCAGCAAATCTTCTGCCGGCCCCGGGCGAATACACGAATATGAGCGAAAACGAGCCTACATCGAGGTACATGCGGGCTCGAGATTCTGATGGTTATACGGGCGGGCATGGCAGCGATGACGATGAAACTGTGATTAGCTCAGCCGCTAATACGCTAGCCTTCCAAGAATCGTCACAGCAGGATTATGGCCTCACGACCACCTATGAGATCCCAAGTGTGCGCACCCTGCGACCGTCGTCGGTTCCGCGGCGTCTCGTGATTGCAGATTTAGAATTGCCTTCCGTAACTTTCTTCCATATCTGCATCCCAAAACTAAGACCAGCCGCATTCCTCAAAGCTAAGATCACCAACACTTCATCAACCACATTCTTGTGCGGTGGCGCCGGCCTAACGCTGGACGGAACGTTCCTTGGAAGCGCTACCATACCAAACTGCGCACCAAATAACACTGCCAGCCTTTCCCTCGGAGTCGATCCAAGAATTCAAGTAGCATATGCCAAACCGATGGTGCGAAGAGCAACAACCGGCTTTTTTAACAAAGAAGATTCTGCTATATTCACCAGGACTTGCCGAATCAGCAACACGAAGTCGACTCTGGTGTCCCTTCTCGTTCTTGACCAAGTACCGACTAGTGAGGATGAGAGGCTCCGAATTCGGATCTTAGAGCCCAAAGGACTTGAGAAAGAGGGTGACAAGGTTAAACTGGGTTCAGAAATCGCTAGTTCCAAAACTCCCTGGGGGCGTGGGTCTGTGAGTTTGGGGAAAGCTGGCGAGATTAAGTGGGAACTTCAATTAGAAAAGGGCGCTCAAGTCAAATTGTCCCTGGAATATGAAGCCAAAGTTCCTAGCGGACAGCAGATGGCTGGGGCAAATTGAACCAGCTATATTACCGCTAGCTTAATATATGGTAAATTTGTTCTTGCTTTGCTTTTCCTTTTTGTGATTTCGGACTTTCTCAACTATTCGGTTCTGAAGTGAGCGAGAATGGGAGAATGGATAGATTGTAATGTTGGTCACAAGTTTAATGTGTAAAGTACAATGCGAACTACAACACAAATTCACATAACCTAACTCTTCAGTTTCATATCGTAAATATGGACATGAGTCAACGCTTTCAAAACGACATCCGCGACAATTGAGAGTGGAGAGGCAGCAGGAAAAAAGCTTTGGGCGGCCAATTTCATACATATTAGTATGGAGATGTGTGAGGATTCAGGTGGTGAAGTGTGCATGAAACACATACCTGATGTCCATGTGGATGATCAACATACTCCAACATTCACATCGTAATTGTCGTTACGTTGCATAGGAGTACAAGGCACATGGACATTATCGAATTCTGAGAAGGTGCAAAGCTGCTTTTCAGATATCCTCCAACTTATAGACCTCATACGCAGGCTCCTCGTAGGGGTGGGCTCCCAATAACTCTTTTACAGCTCGCGACATGATCTCGCTCCCCATGCAAAGAATTTCGACCCTCATCTCCTCCACTTTCTCAACTTCGCCCACCTTGCCAATATTCGGGTTCGCCCCATCACCAGGAAGAAATTGGCCTGTTCCCAAGGACTGGAAGCATGCTTTGCTGTATTTACCCTGGGGATAGCTGCCTGCTCCAGTAGAAAATACAGCTTCCTTGCAAGCCTCGAGATGTGAGAGGGGAACGAAGAAGACCAGCTTGTATCTCGGAGAGAGAGCTGTTGGTTGAGAAGACATTCCCCGTGCTGGATGGCTAGCGTGAGGCTAGAAGACTAGAAAAATGGGCCGGGGAAATGGAAGGTTCACAAAATAGCGCTGTCTTACCTGCTGAATTATGGGATATCGCAAATAGGACCGAATCAGTATGTTCAATGGTGGCCGTCAGAGACGTGTTGTTGATGGTATCGAAGTGATGACATAAGTTGGGATTCGCCGTCATGTGATTGGTTCTCGTCCACTCCTCTCTTTAGCCATCAAACTATCAGCATCTCAGCGCGATATAAGCCATTGCTGCCCCAATTGATCGCAAGGAAGTAAGGGCACCTGCTCTGCAAGTAAATCCGCCTTTGCTCTTGTTCATCGCATATTGAGATGGCGTCAAAAGTTATACCCTTCGCTCTACGGCAATGCCGCCAATCTTTTCGTCACATTCCCGTTCGACAATCTCGTCGATTCACCGCCGCTACCCCAGCTTTCAGCGAAACTCTGGCAGTGGTAAGCGCTACAACCGGCGATTGGTTTTTCAAATTTTTCAAGGTAATTCAGCAACTGACAAGTATTCTAATTAGCACCGAAACACACCAGAAAATA
Organism: Amauroascus verrucosus; assembly: GCA_001430935.1. Taxonomy (NCBI): domain Eukaryota; kingdom Fungi; phylum Ascomycota; class Eurotiomycetes; order Onygenales; family Onygenaceae; genus Amauroascus; species Amauroascus verrucosus. The sequence continues at coordinate 35,667 of LJPJ01000121.1, forward strand.
ACCCCAATATCCCGTTCAAATTCACCGAGCAAAATCTCAAAGTAATTGACGAAATCCTCAAGAGATATCCTCCACAGTACAAAAAAGCGGCAGTTATGCCGCTTCTGGACCTCGGTCAACGGCAATTGGGCTGGACAAGCATTAGTGTCATGAACGAAGTTGCGCGGATCTTGGAAATGCCTCCAATGAGAGTCTACGAAGTCGCCACATTCTATACGATGTATAACCGAGAACCTGTCGGAAAATACTTTGTTCAGATTTGCACAACTGTAAGGAATTACCTAGCCTACACGAGGGTTCAACTAACCTTCCCATCAGACTCCCTGCCAACTCGGCGGCTGCGGTAGTGACAAAATTGTCGAAGCTATCACAAAACATCTCGGAGTTTCCTCCCATGGCCAAACAACGCCAGACAAGCTATTCACTGTCCTTGAAGTTGAATGTCTAGGTGCCTGCGTTAACGCGCCAATGGTCCAAATCAACGACGACTACTACGAAGATCTTACCCCCGAAACCACCGTTCAATTGCTCGATGCATTAAAAGAATCCGCTTTGGCGGGAGAAAGCGGGAAGAAGGCCAATGTCCCAACTCCAGGACCGTTGAGCGAAAGACATTCGTGCGAAAATAGCGCTGGATTGACCAGCTTGACGAGTCCGTTGTGGAGCACAGAAACCCTGAGGACGGATGGGGAGCTGTAGTTTTATTGTTAAGCTTGGGATATGGAAATAGAATCAGCTAGCATAACATACCGGTATATGTTGCTGTTGTATAGCAGCCCTTAGCGAAGGACTTCTTTTTTAATTTTCTTTTATACCTCTCATATAACTCCGAGATCACGAGCTAGAGCACTTGCCATGGAGAAGCCAACGATCATCCATACCCAACTAGTATTGCCCAATAACTTGGACTACGGAAGCAAACGGCCTGGACTCCAGAGCTAGTTCTTAGAAATGTGATGGATATATCGAAAGAAACTCCACTCTCACTGCAATGGTTAGGGGTTTCTGAAAGCGGTTTATCAAAAGTTTGTCCGTTTCGTCAAGAAAATGCTCAGGGATAGAAGAGGCTGTCCAAAGAAGCCGCACCATCTTCTTAAACTTGGCCCCAGTAGTACTAGACGCTAGAACATGAGACTCAGCTCAGAGAACGGCCGGAGATTTGATAGTAAACTGGCTAACTACCTAAAGTATTACACCTAATATCTACATACAAAGCACCTTCATTCAACGCCAAATTTAAGCCAAGAACCGAGTATCCATGCTAGTTGTTTTGTACGCCATGTCTCCCGAGTCATCAAGTCCGGTTAAAAATTCCTTATTTGCAAAGATCTCATGTCATCACTACCTCATTCCTTGTAATAGTTGCTGCCGCAGTAACATGATTTGGCTACGTTCTGTGGGAGGGAGGGAGTCAATCGCCGCTTGGGGCATGTTCAAAACCTGTTGTAAAAGTTCTTCCTGCCCTGGTATCCCAAGTTGCAATGGTGGCTGGGCCTGAGGTTGCGGTTGTTGTTGTTGTTGTTGTTGTTGTTGCTGCTGCGGTGGTGGTGGGGCGAACGGAGTACTATGGACGGGGGGAGTAGACATTTGGCCTGGGATAGGGGGGTATGTTTGGAATTGTTGGGGAATGTGAGAGGCGGGTTGAGCTTGTGGAGCTGGAGGCTGAGGCTGAGGTTGAGTAGCTTGCTCGACGACAGAACCCAGGGCACTGTAGTCAACCAAGTTCATGAGAAGGAGCGCTTGAAATATGGCATAAGCAAGTTGCGGAGCCTGTCTTAAAAGCTCGGTGGCTCGAGCTGGATCAGCCATAACAAGTGATTTCATTTGCGTAAGCACATCGAGAAGTTGAGGCGCAGGGAGTGTTGACAAGGTTTGGGAAATAGCATTAGAACATGTCAAATTCGGCGGCAAATCGGTACCTGGCGGCAAAGACGGTAATAGAGGAGCTTGCCCATCCTGCCCTGCGCTCGTTTGGCTTTGTTGCGAGTAATCTAGGGGCACCGAGTCCTTCTCATTGTTATGCGGCCAGTCGACCCTTATTTTGCGACCCATGATTTCATAATCATTCAAGTTTCGAACTGCCGAGGCTGCAGCATCAGCGTCTGCAAAGTCCGCAAATCCATATCCCTTTGGTTTGCCTGTTTCCGGGTTTATCATCAATCTGAATTTTGTTACTGTGCCGGCGGAACTGAGGATGTCTTTCACCTGTTCCTCGGTGAGGGCTGCGCATCCAGTTAGCAAGTTGCATAAATGATATGTTAATCGATGGGTGAAGTGGGACATACTGTAAGGGATATTCCCTAGAAAGACACTTTTCCCTGTCCTCTCTGGCGCCATCTTGACAGAGGAATCTTGAATTGAGAGTTGTCACGGTCGCGCTCGCAAAAAGGCAAAAATGCCAAACCGAGCTCAATTCAAAACAAAGGAACAGAATATGGAGGCCAAGCCTTGAAGTCCAATGAATTACTTCCTCGTTGCAAGAGAATGGCAAAACAACCTTGGATCTGCTCTCATGTTCTCAGTCGACGATGTCAAAGAGTGAAATGAAGCTCAACTGCGCCTTTCCTAAAGCGGACTAGTTTCCTGATCTCTAGTTTTGAAGGACATCGTGAGAGGAGCTCACTCAACATCTCGCCATTCAAAAGGAAATTCATTCCCGTTTTCTCTTACTCTTAGAATTATGGCAGACCCTCGCGAAACGTGGCAGAGACTACAGACTGCTTTGCAGCAGCGGGGAAGGGCCGGAGGATTTGGTGGAATGCCTGGAGGAGGACGTGCCTTTGGCGGAATCGGAGCCTTGATAGCACTTGGAATTGGAGGATACGCAATTTCCAATTCCCTTTTTAACGGTTAGACGTTATTTGAGCTCTAGGTAGATGACCTAGCTAACCTGTTGGATTCTAGTTGATGGTGGTCACCGGGCGATCAAGTATACTAGAATAGGTGGCGTGAAGAAAGAAATCTACAACGAAGGTGATTTCAAATTGTCCCTATCTAAAGATTTACCCCATTCTCATACGGTCCAAAGGAACACACATCCGTATCCCGTGGTTCGAAACGCCTATTATCTACGATGTCCGAGCAAAGCCACGCAACGTTGCTTCTCTTACCGGAACCAAAGACTTGCAGATGGTGAATATTACTTGTCGTGTGCTTTCACGACCACGAGTTGATGCCCTCCCTCAAATCTACCGTACCCTTGGAACAGATTTTGATGAGAGAGTCCTTCCATCCATCGTTAATGAAGTCCTAAAAAGCGTTGTCGCCCAATTTAATGCCAGCCAGCTTATCACACAACGTGAGAATGTCGCTAGACTTGTTCGTGACAATCTTGCCAGACGTGCTGCTCGCTTCAATATCCTACTCGACGATGTGTCTTTAACCGTAAGTCTCCATGTTGTTTGAACTCGCGGATAAGAGTCTTACTCGATTGTCTTTAGCATCTAGCCTTCTCGCCAGAGTTCACCGCAGCCGTTGAAGCCAAGCAAGTCGCACAGCAAGAGGCTCAACGGGCCGCATTCGTCGTTGACAAAGCACGGCAAGAGAAGCAAGCTACTATCGTTCGCGCACAAGGTGAAGCTCGGTCCGCCCAGCTTATCGGTGACGCCATTAAGAAGAGTAGAAGCTACGTTGAACTCAGGAAAATTGAGAATGCTCGCAACATTGCCCAGATTCTCCAAGAATCTGGTGGAAGAAACAAGCTGTATTTGGATGCTGAGGGATTGGGTCTAAATGTCAATGCAGGCAGTGATGGTGCAGATAAGTCCTAAGCTAGTCAAGGCTCGCGTCCGTCCACCTAGAGTATTAATTGTTCACTTTGTTTGCAAAGAGAGCCAAGGTGGAAGGTAGCCCCCATTTAGGAAGCAAAATGTATCACTAAATCCCTTATTTTTGTATTTACATGGTCTGTTTGCCGGCGTTCGACAAAAATCGATCAAACACTCTCCAATGGTTATACTAACTTTTGCTTACTATGAATAAACATTTCTATTTACATGACCAACTATAGAAAACTCTTTCATCAAACCCATGTTCGCACAGAGCTAGGGCGCTATTTCGCGGAAGAAGACATAGTATTTACACTATCCATCAGCTAACAGTATAATGGAAAATACATGTTTGAAAGTTTTGCTTTAACATGGGTTGAACAGAGCCATGACCATGAAAAAATGGAAATAAACAGATAGTGCAAATTGGGAAAAAGACATGAAAGGTGGCATAACACATCAGAAGAATCGAAGTACAAGTTGAGACTCGCTCAACCATAGCAAGTTGGAAACCATCGTGCATATACGTTACAAAATTGACCCTGTCGATCCATACCGCGACGGTTCTAACTATCGAAGTTCACTGAACCCTTTCAAAGAATCGAAAGATTGAGGGTCGGGACGGTAGGTGTGACTTCGATGATAGCTGGTCCGGCAAGAATAGTACTCTCCACAAGGGTGCCTCTCGCTTGGGTTCTGGTGAGGAAAACGAATGACTGTCCGGATATGCGTCGTGGGATACGACCAGTGTAGAAACCGCCTGTGAAAGTTCCAGGGATACTGATGATGTCGAAACCGCTGACAAAGGTGAGGAAGAAGGTAGGTGGAATGACAATTCCGCGGCCAATCGCGAATCTCGAGAAAGTGCCAACACCAAAAATACTGCCACCCCTAGGGCTCAAGGTTGGGAATGCAGTGAATGGAAGAGCTGGGTTTCCACGTGGGCAAGAGACGATGAATGCACTGGCAAGACTGAAGATGGCGTTGGGGTTAATTGCAGTTCCAGCAATGTTTGCGGACGCGATCAAATTCAAAGAATTGCGGTGGATAGATTGATGCAAGCCTTCAGCAGCGAGGATAGCACCTGCAGCACCGAGAAGATCTCTGTTGGAAATAAGAGTAGCTCCACCAAGGTAAGCCGAGACGCCGATGCCCTCGAGGACAGATGCGAGGCCGACAAATGAGCGGACATCTGTGAACGGGAATCGGTAACGGCATGCGGTGACAGGTCGCACGCCAAGGCCAGTGAGCGCCCTCTGCAGGAAAACCACATGCTGCTCTTCATCCCTCGCGACGAATCTCAGTTGGTTGAAGAATCTCGCATCAAAGCCAGCACGGAGGAAATCAGCCTGGGTAAAGCGGGAAAGACCCTGCTTATAGAAGACATTTTCAAGATGCTCAAGCTAATTCTTGTTGTTAGTACTCTAGTTCTGGTTTGCCACAGGGGTGTATTCTTACTGTAAGGGCAAACTGGAGAACGTCAATATCAGTCACACCACGGGTGGTGCTTCTGTTTGTATGCGCGCTGACAGTGGTATTACGAGCCTCTAATGGAGCTGCAAGAACGCTCGGGGCAGAAAGGGCCGTGAAGACGGTAGCAAGCAAGGCAAACTTCATGATTAAGAATCAAACAAAAGAAGGAATGACAACCGGGTCAAAGAATGGATGATAATTGTTTTCGTTTTTTTAAAAAAAAGTATTTGATTAAGCAGATGGGGACCAGCGCACCATACGAATGGAACTGAGAGAGCGACTTTGAAGTTTGACTGTGGCTTGGAAAAATGAAGACAATTGAGGGCGGATCATTCCCTTAAATCGACTTTCTCCCGCCCCAGGAGACTAAGATAATCAGCAAACCACCCATTGTCAAAGTTATGCAGGACGCTTCCAAGGAGAAACTTGTTAGAGGTGTCCCTAGCATGAGACATCTCTTAACTGGCTCCCTTCCCTTTCCGCGAGCATCTGCGACGTAAAACGTAGCTGTCATCGGACGCCAAGAGCGGAGAGGAATGATAGCGACTAGTTCAGGCGCGCCAGCCCAACGCATTGAAGTTACAACTCGATATATTGGGTAATCCGTACACACTGAAACTTGCGGTGGAATCCTAGATAGGTTGTACTAGCCCAAAGAAGGCCAGTTAAGTCTTAAATAGGAAATAAACTTGCAACGGAGCCTGTTTCGCCCATCCTCATTAGGAAAAGGCAGTCCCAAGTCTTAGACTTTCGCGAACATTGTAGATACTCCAGACACTGCCACCGTGATTTCAGAGATATGATGGCCGTTATATGGCTTCCCGTGGTTTGTCAGTTTGTTCTAATGGTGCACAGACTTATGGGTCTCCCTTTGGATTGATTGTGGCGGAGATCGCTTGCGTTGCTTCCAACGAAATGGGTTGGCAGGGCATGATAGTAATCAGCGCGTCAGCAAGAACGCTGAACAGGGAGCTGTCAGCTTCTATGATTCCATCTACCGTACCGCCTAACTAAAGTCCAGTTTCAGCCACCATCGCATGCGGCAAGCTCGTCTCTGTGCAATTTGGTAAGGATTTTGTGATATTGTTAGAGTAGGGTTTCACCTTTCCCGTCGAAGTGTAGCTTGAGACACGAATGCATAAACTTGAGGCACGGGACCGGTCCCAAAGTACCTCCTTTTGAGATGCAAATGGCACCATCGCCTTTTCTGGCGCAGAAGCTATCCTCGTTTGGCAATTTCGGTCAAGTGCGTCGCTAATGACCGGTCTTCAAGGTCCGCCTTGAACAACTGGTGTATCACGTGACCAAATCCCGCCAGGTGAAACTTCTCAAACGAACTTGAGGAACCGAACAATGACACTATTACTGTTTTTGAGTCGAGTTGCTTACTGCACACCCCAAATAAGAGATTGGCATCGGATCTTGGGCAGCTCTTCTGATTATGAATGTGTTTCCTATGTAACTGTTACGTACATTTGATTCTGCAAACTGAAACTCTCCTCACTGGGAGGTGCCTCGGAAGGGTGTTTATTACCCAAAATGGAACTCAGCGATGAGCAATTGGAGGTTGTGGATGTGGATCTCGATGTCCAAGAGATCCTTTTGGCCGCATCGCAGCATGACACCTCGAGACTGCGAGCATTGGTTCGATCCTACGACAGGGTTGGGAACCCCGTGAACGTGAAAGATGCAGAAACAGGATACACCCCTCTTCATGCAGCTATTGCTTCTTGCGAACCTGACTCAGAAGAGCTCATTGAGACACAACAGGCTAACGGATTGGGAAATGATGTTGACCACCTACCAAAAGGAGACTCATCAAACGTTCTTGAATCTGGAAGTGAAATGGTCAGGTTTCTTCTTCAAGAAGGCGGTATCTGGAACGATTTAGACGCCAACAACGAGACCCCTGGATGCATAGCAAGAAGATTGGGACTGGATGAGCTGTATCAATTGATGGTGGACGCAGGGGTTCGAGCTGAAATGCTCCTCAATCGGCTAGATGGTTATGAGCCACTTGAGGATGGCGACGAGGAGGAAACAGATGATGACATTCTCCCAACAAACGGTGCTTCAGAACGAGTCGAGACACAACAGGCAACTGGCCAAGTAGTTGGTACCCAAGAGAACAACACGGCTGCACCAGAACCAGAGGTAACCAGTTCTCGATATCTCCACTCGAATCTAACGTTCACCGATAGGTGTCTTTTGGATCAAGATCAGAATGGCATCATGATGTCATGGGAATCGGGTATTATGGAGCGATCAGCGAAGGCTATCCTTCCAGAACCAGGATTGCGAGTACTCAATATTGGACACGGTATGGGAATTATCGATAACATCTTCCAGAATCTCCAGCCAAGTGTTCATCATATCGTTGAGGCGCATCCGTCAGTAGTAGAAGAAATGAAAAGCAAGGGCTGGCATGAGAAGCCGGGCGTGGTAATTCATGAAGGAAAATGGCAGGATGTTCTACCTGGGTTGGTCAATGAGGGACAAACATTTGACGCCATATATTACGACACTTTCGCAGAGTCCTATTCAGATTTCCGGGATTTTTTCTCAGAACAGGTTATTGGACTGCTTGATACGAACGGCAAATGGAGCTTTTTCAACGGAATGGGGGCTGATAGACAAATCAGCTACGATGTATACCAAAAAGTGGTTGAAATGGACCTCCTTGAAGCTGGTTTTGATGCGGAATGGGAGGAAATCAGTGTGCCATCTTTGGAAGGCGAATGGGAAGGCGTTCGGAGGAAATATTGGAATATAGATAGCTACAGACTGCCTGTTTGCCGATATCTAGATTGAAACAAGAAATCCGGAGTCTGAGAGAAAGATCTTGTGCCTCGCTTTATGTCGTCTGTCTGCAATCTATTGACGGAGTAAGGCGAGCTGCTATACCCAGTTCACTAACTCGCCGGGCTAGCTCAATCGGTAGAGCGTGTGGCTCTTATAGCACCTTCATAAGGACCGAGATGACCACAAGGTTGCGAGTTCGACCCTCGCGTTCGGCTGGCTATTTGAATTATCATTATTTGGAGATTTTTTGTGTTTTTTTGTGTGGGTCACAACGGTGTTGTGGTCGCTTTTTCCGTTGCCCCTATAAACACTATAAATCAATCATCTCAAATGTGAAGGCTATTCTGGTGGAGATAAATGGAGAAAGGACGTGAATCTGCGTCAATTTTTGGACATCTCAGTAACTTTCAACCGTATAAGAACTCCTTCGGCGTGAGAATGCGTGATAGATTCACGAGATACCCACGATCCATTGGCGGGCCTGAGCCTTATGTTCTTGGATAATGGGTATTGGATTCAGTAGGTCCCAGAGTTTTATTGATGTGAAGACTGACATGATCGTTGTGAAAGGCTCAAGCTGGGGTTGAACGCGAGCCTGTGCCAACGCGCTAAACCTAAAACAAAAACCACTTTACGCGATCGCGTCTTCTACGCGCTCCCTGAATTTTGTCCATTTCTGTTGAAACGAAAGCCGAATCCAACAATTGACCCGCATTCATGAGAACCACCATATCAATTACTCCCTACGTTGCCATAATCCCTCGTATGCGGATATAATGTCCTCACCAGCATCATCTCGGCGCCGTGGACAGCCTACTCGTGGCTCCACGACGTCAACTCCTGATCGAGCCTCGAGAAATACACCTAGCGCTGCTTCGCAAAACGGTTCTCAAGCAACCCCCACTACCTCACGACGGCGGATCGAAGTTGCCATTCCCTCATCATCGCCGATTGTTTTCCAATCCTCGCCTATGGCTGCGCGACAAGCCAACGAAAGTACTAGAATGGCTACCTCGCCGATCAGAACAACTTCCGAGATGATTGATGCCCAAACAACACCACGAGCCAGTAGACAACCTATAGCTGGTACGTTACTGTAAACGGCCGAATTACTCTCTATTACACGCGTTAACCTCTTGTAGATTCCTCGCCAATCCGTTACATGTCCAGCTCGAGTCCTACTCGCGCAAACAACCGCAAAGGCCGAACCGCGGATATTCCTACCAGCAGCAGTGGCCTTTTTGTCCGCTCGTCTCAGACGAACAATTTCTCTGACGTCACAAATTTGAACACTCGACGAGGTGGTATCAATCCTGATGCTTTCTCCTCGTCAGCTTCCAGACGAAGGGTATTCGTTGACGAGAGGGGTATTCCGGTTCGCAATGGCGACCCCCAGTCTGCAGCAACATTCTCCAATATACACCCAGATACATCTGAAGCAGAAGCTCTTGGTGGAAATTCCACACGTATCATTTGGGGAACAAATATCTCCATTCAAGATGCGATGTCCTCTTTCAAGAGCTTCCTTTACAACTATACTCGAAAGTACCGTATGTGGGCGGATGGAGCCACGGAAGAAGAAACTAATGCCATGGGTGCAGTAGCCGACGAAAAGGAATACATAATGATGCTAAGTGACATGCGACAATTGGGCGTCACTGGTCTGAATCTGGATATTCGAAATTTGAAAGCGTACCCGCCGACGGTGAAGTTATGGCATCAACTCCAAGCATATCCTCAAGAAATTATCCCAATTATGGATCAATGCATGAAGGATGTGATGCTGGACCTGGCCGAAAAGGAGATGCATACTATGCGAGCACAGCAAGCGAATCAAAGACGACAGTCTAGACCGGGAGACCTGAGTTCTGCACCCATAAATCCAAGTTCGGAATATGGGAATGATACCGACCGGGAAACTCAAATGGATATACCGAACCTTGTTGCTGAGGTTGAGACTAAATTATTCAAAGTGTTGCCGTTTGGAATGGATAGCATTGTTAACATGAGAGATCTAGATCCCAGAGGTAAGAGTGCCTGTGCTATACTCTTGGCCACTATCAATCTATTTAGTAACTGATATGGGGGCAGACATGGATAAGCTTATTAGCATCAAAGGTCTTGTAATTCGAGCAACTCCAATCATTCCCGACATGAAAGAAGGTAAATTTGCCCCTGCCCTTTACCGGGCGGAACTCGAAGCTAACAGGTGTCCACGTTAGCTTTCTTCCGCTGCGATGTCTGCCAGCATAGTGTCAAGGTCGATATCGACCGTGGTAAAATTGCTGAGCCGACCAGATGTCCGCGGCAAATTTGCGATTCTCAAAATTCAATGCAGCTGATCCATAATCGGTGTACCTTCGCGGATAAGCAGGTCATCAAGCTTCAAGAAACTCCTGACTCTGTTCCGGACGGCCAAACGCCGCACTCTGTATCGTTGTGTGCGTATGACGAGCTGGTTGACGTTTGCAAGGCTGGTGATCGCGTTGAAGTAACAGGAATTTTCCGTTGCAACCCGGTTAAGGTCAACCCACGTCAGCGGACAACTAAAGCCTTATTCAAAACATATGTGGACGTTTTGCATGTCCAAAAAGTCGATCGGCGAAAGCTCGGAATTGATGTCTCAACAGTAGAACAAGAGCTGTCCGAACAAATTGCCGGTGAAGTCGAACAAGTGAGGAAAATCTCGAAGGAAGAAGAGGAAAGGATCAAGGCTACGGCTGCTAGGCCAGATGTCTACGAGCTCTTATCAAGGTCTCTTGCTCCGAGTATATACGAGATGGATGACGTGAAAAAGGGAATACTACTTCAACTCTTTGGCGGAACCAACAAGACGTTTGAGAAGGGTGGGAGCCCGCGGTATCGTGGAGATATCAACGTGCTACTATGTGGCGATCCATCGACATCAAAATCTCAGCTGTTGCAATATGTTCACAAAATCGCTCCGAGAGGCATCTATACAAGTGGCAAAGGGTCATCAGCAGTTGGTCTGACGGCGTATGTTACTCGAGATCCGGAATCAAGGCAATTAGTACTTGAATCAGGCGCTCTTGTTCTTTCGGACGGCGGCGTTTGTTGCATTGATGAGTTTGATAAAATGAATGATGCTACTCGATCCGTGTTACATGAAGTTATGGAGCAGCAGACAGTCTCCATAGCAAAAGCTGGGATCATCACGACGCTCAACGCAAGAACCAGTATTCTGGCTTCCGCCAATCCAATTGGTAGTAAATACAATCCAAACTTGTCAGTGCCTCAAAATATCGACTTGCCTCCAACTCTTCTCTCACGATTTGATCTCGTCTACTTGGTTTTGGACCGGATTGACGAACAAAATGATCGTCGCCTAGCGAGGCATTTAGTAGGAATGTACCTCGAGGACACTCCTGAGAACGCCAGTAGTAAAGAAATATTGGTACGTATTGATAAGGTGTCGTTTGCATTTCCGGAATAGAAGCCGCTAACAAAGTTGCGTTTTTCTAGCCGGTCGAGTTCCTTACCAGCTACATCACCTATGCAAAAACCACAGTATCTCCGAGGCTCACCCCCGCAGCTGGTGAAGCACTCACAAATGCATATGTTGAAATGCGTAAGCTCGGCGATGACATTCGATCATCCGAACGGCGGATCACTGCAACAACTCGTCAACTCGAGTCTATGATCCGATTATCAGAAGCCCATGCGCGAATGCGACTTTCTGAGGAAGTCACTGCGGCTGACGTTGAGGAAGCTGTACGCCTTATTCGATCCGCGCTCAAACAAGCCGCTACAGATCAGCGCACGGGTCTGCTTGATATGGGCGTACTGACCGAAGGTACATCCACGTTTGATCGGCGCAACAAGGAAAGAATGAAAAAGGAAATTCTGGCCCTGGTGGACGAACTCGGTGGACGTGCTGCGTCTGGGGTCAGATGGGCGGAGGCATTTAGAAGGTTTGGGGAGCAAAGCGATGTCGAAGTCACTGCTGGTGAGTTTACAGAAGCTGTACGCTCGCTAGAAGTGCAGGGTCTGGTTAATGTGGTTGGCGAGGGACCGAGAAAGAGTATTCGGCGTGTTCCCGGGGCATTATGAGGGAGCGTGGGGGGATGAAAGGGAATGCCGTTCATAACAAGACTACGGGGCGTTGTTTTTTCAAGTAATATCGGTTATTTAAAGAAGGGACTAGCATGGTCAGAACAACGCGTTCTTGCATTAACGAAATAAATAAGTGAATCAACAATTATCCCAATTCAACTTTTCAATGGCTGCTTTTGTCGATTGAAAGAAGGGATTATGAGATGATGTCAACAGCTCAAAGAATAAGGTTCCGGGCTGAGTTCCGAATAAAGCTTCACGTGGGGTATCTGAAGCGTCTGATTGGCTGCGTGGTGTCTCACACTGCATGCACGTGATTCCGAGTTACCTGATTGGGGAAGCATTGTCCAAGACAAGAAAGAGCTTCCCTTGGGACCAGAAAACGGGCTGACCTGAAATGGAAGGCACGTGTGGCGACCAAGATAGGCAGTTCCATCATTATGGAAGGTAAATCAGTCAGCTCCCCAATTGACTCGCTGCCGATGAAGCTCACTCATCGCTCTCCTTCGTCTAGTCGTCGTCGTTCACCAGGTTCTGTGGAACCTCTTATGTTATCCGTCGTGTGGATCAATTGTCTTCCTTGCTTTGAATTGTGCATAGCTCGCTCGCAAACCCAACTGAAGCTCGTTGAGCTTCTTGCATCCTGCAGTTGTACTTGAAACAAGATGCGGTCAGTTGCCACAGATGCACTCAACTGAAGCCGTGAGTTATGGTTTTGAGCAGCATCTAACAACGTACCATTTGCTTTAGGTTCGGAGAGCAACTTCGTTCATCACTCATCAAAGAATACGCTTCGTACTACATCGCCTACGACGACCTCAAAGAGGCTTTGAAAACAGACTATGAGACCGCGCCTACTCCTCAAAACCCGAATCCTAAACGAAAGCCATGGACTGAAGAGGACGAAAAGCGCTTCGTCGCCCTGCTTGAAAGCGAATTGGACAAAGTCTTTTCATTCCAGAAACTTCAGAGCGACGAGATTGTAAGGAGAATCAAGGCTAGTGAACTGGAAGTTAATGATGTAGTGTCGAGATTGGACGGGAGCAACAGCCAGCAAAATGGCGCAGCGAGTGCTCGCGTCGCTCCTACTGATGCGGACTTTTTGCTCTTGCAAGAAGATCTGAGCGATATCATAGCCGATGTCCATGACCTGGCCAACTACACCCAACTTAATTATACCGGGTTTCAGAAAATTATCAAAAAGCATGACGTGAGTAATGTCCGACTGTTCGCGACGTTATTTCCATCTTCTATGAGCTGATAACGGGCCATTGTGATAGAAACAAACAAAATGGTACTTGAAGCCCGTGTTTGCGACGCGGTTAAAAGCGAAGCCCTTCTTCAAAGACAACTACGATGCATTCGTCGTGAAGCTATCCAAACTATACGATTTAGTAAGAACGAAAGGCAATCCCATCGAAGGAGACAGTGCCGCCGGTGGCAGCCAGCAGAATTTCGTACGAGAGACTACGAAATACTGGGTGCATCCCGATAATATCACTGAGTTAAAACTTATCATTCTAAAGGTGCGTTTGTCTCCTCGAGAATATCCGTCGATTATAAGCTAACTGAAAATAGCATCTTCCGGTACTTGTTTTCAATCCTACCAAAGAATTTGAAGATCGTGATGCAGCTATTTCGTCCATTTATTTTGATAATCCGGAGACTTGGGAGCTATACATGGGGCGATTAAAAAAGACCGAAGGCGCAGAGGCTATCCGAATTCGGTGGTACGGCGGAATGGAAAATGACCAAATTTTCGTTGAGAGGAAAACTCACCGAGAGGATTGGACAGGAGAAAAATCTGTCAAAGCACGGTTTCCAATGAAAGAGAAACATGTCAATGCTTATTTGTCTGGAAAAATGACTGTTGAATCGTTATTTGAGAAACTGAGGAAGGAGGGCAAAAAGAGCGAGAAGCAAATCGCTGACTGGGAGCAGTTGGCTCGAGAAATTCAATACCGGGTCATCACCAAAAAACTGGTCCCTGTTGTGAGAACATTTTACCATCGGACCGCGTTTCAGCTACCAGGCGATGCGCGAGTCCGGATATCCTTGGATACCGAGCTAACGATGGTTCGGGAAGACAACCTCGATGGCGCTAGAAGGGCGGGTGAAAACTGGAGGCGAATGGACATTGGAATCGACTATCCTTTCCGTCAACTTCCAACTGAAGATGTTGAGCGCTTTCCCTATGCAGTTCTGGAAGTCAAGTTACAGACCCAGGCCGAACAAGAGCCTCCTCAATGGATAAGAGATTTAACGTCAAGCCATCTAGTCGAAGCTGTCCCAAAATTCAGCAAATTCGTACATGGTACTGCAAATTTGTTTCCCGATCGAGTAACCCTTTTACCGTTCTGGGCTCCACAAATGGATGTGGATATCAAGAAGCCTGTTAGGCCCGGTTTTGGAATTGCAAGGCCTCCCCAATCGACTCTTTCGACAAGCGAAGACATGATGGACGAAGATGAGTCCGACGAAGAGGGAGGTGTTCGCTTTGACGAAGGTCGAGACGTCCATCAGAATGGCACAACCCACAATGGCGACGTTAGGCCTCCACAGCAGGATAGTGCCATGGCTCGGCACGAAATGACGAACGACTTGCATTCTCAGGTTCCCGGAAATCTACTGGATATAGAAGAACGCATCGCAGTGCATGGTTTGCTCGGTGGTGACGATTATCCATTATATGACTCTGAAGATGAATCGAATGACCAGGACGAACTTGAAGAAGCACGACGAATTGGTGGAATGCATTACCATGCTAAGCTGGCGAAACGTTATGCCTCAAATGCTCTACGCTTTGCCTTGCATGGTATGAAATACGCCATCCCGGCCCCAAGGCCAACAGAGCTACCGGAAGGTGCAACACCTCGAAGGATACGTGGTATCTTGGGAAGCGGTCCCATAGAAGCCAAGAGATTTAAAGCACCCAAGGGCAAACGCAAGTACACCGGTATCCAGCACGTGGAGCAAGTTTTCTTCTGACTATTTTTCCCCATACAGGTATCCATGTCCCCATTCGTGTGGAGCCTAAAGTGTATTTTGCCGCCGAGCGCACATTCCTTTCCTGGCTGGAATTCTCTATTTTCCTAAGCACCATTGCCACCACTTTACTCAACTTCGGGAAGGATACAGTCAGCCTGGGTTCGGCGTGGGCTTTTACTGTCCTGGCATGCCTAGCACTGGTATATAGTTTCCTCCTATATATGTGGCGCGTAGATAAGATTCGGAAGCATCGAGATGTGAAGCACGTTTATTACGAGAAATGGGGCCCGACAGTGTTATGTTTGGGGGTGGTCGCCGCTATGATGTTGAATTTTGGATTGCGGTTGAAAGGGAATCCTACAAATTCGTGAGAGAGAGAGAGGCAGAGATCTGCCGTTCTTTTATTTCAAATCTGGGTCTCTAGGCCATTTTACTGATCAGCTTTGTCCAACCTAGCATGGATCTTGAGGCGAATGGGCTTAGGAGCCAAAGTGTTAGCAATTTGTCCCTTGTCCCATGTACCATATGATAAGCAAAGACATCGGGATTTCCTTTTAGCTTCTGTTGATTAATAACCATGGTTACCTTGTGTTCTAATGGCAAAGACATATAATTACATTTTTCTCCGGCATATGTAAAGCATACAATGATACCTACCTACCTACCTACCTACCTAATGTAGCCATAAACACAAAAGTCAAAATAAATTAGCGGAGGGGAAAAAAGTTGCAAAAACCAATGTCCAGTAAAAGAAACGACTTTCTATTCCTCATCTCTTTTTAATACCGACATCTATATTCCCAACTATCCAGGCCGCAACGAAAATAGTCAACATGCCAGCAAAAACCGTCATCGGCTTGCGGAGCGGGGTTAGGAATGAATGGTCGTAGGAAACCTACAGGCAGTGTGTTAGAGATATTTAATAGCAAGTAAAGGACGGAAAGGACATACAATCAATTGCACATCTCTGACTTCATCGGCGACATTCGTCATTGTCAGCCTGAGTACC
This sequence comes from Amauroascus verrucosus, assembly GCA_001430935.1. Taxonomy (NCBI): domain Eukaryota; kingdom Fungi; phylum Ascomycota; class Eurotiomycetes; order Onygenales; family Onygenaceae; genus Amauroascus; species Amauroascus verrucosus. Next base: position 51,780 of record LJPJ01000121.1, read on the forward strand.
GTTCTCCCGAGGGTGTCCATGAACGTCTTATAAAGCGTAGTCTCCGACTGGACATCATTTGGTAGGCCAACACCATCGACTAGTTTATATTTCACATTTGTCGCTCCCTCAGGAAGAATCACACGGAGGTCGATTTTCTCATACTGGATGCCCTCCGGCATTCTCGGGCAATCAAGGAATGGAACCTTCAAGATGTATGTATCGCCAGATTTCGTCTTACGCAAGAATGAAGACAGAGCATCATTCCAGCCAATTCGGAAACTATACTTCCAGCCTCCAAAAACAGGATAGCGTGGGCGGATGTCCAGAACAGCACCGCGAGTTCCATGGCCACGTGTGAATCGGCTGGTTGATACGTTTCCAATCTCATCGGTGAAATAAGGGTCCACCGCACCTGGCTGAAGGCCGACTCTTAGAGCGCTAATGGCAACACTTGGAGCATTTTGCAAGGTCTTCATTGACCAGGCTACGCGGGAAAATTGTTTGGCTAAGTGAGCGCCATTGTTTTGTAGCCAATATCTATCTTCCGTTGCAAGGTTGCCGCCCCAGTGAGATACTTCAATGTCACGCTCAAGAAGCGTGGCAGTTATAATGGGTCGGGTGAATTCGTACCGAACGGTGATAGGCTCTACTGTGCCAGGAGCCACCTCCCTGGTATTATAGGGGCCGTAAGTGAAAGTGGTGCCTTGCTTCTCGGGATCCGACCCAGAGCCAACTTTCAACCCCTCTGTCTTAGTGTAATCCGGGATATCAGCGGTGGGAAATTTGATCTTGGTCCTTTGTGCATCCGTGACGTAGGCTGAGGGCGTATAGGCTGAGAACATGTATGTAAAATACTGTTTAGCATCTTGTTCGATGGCCGGAGGAAGAGGGCTAAGGGCGGAAAGAAGGTAGTAAGATATGCTCAAGGTCAATCTCGAGGTCGGTTTAAGGGGCGTAAGCAGATTTATGATAAAGTACTGATTAGGACTACAAAAGCATTGTTTGGTTAGAATCGTTACTCGCGACGGCGGCAAGGATGGGAAGTGCACCTTTGAGGAAGGAATTGCGTAGTCTCTACTTGAAATTTGCCCTTTTGTTCTGCATTCTTCTCCCATGCTTCGAGGCCTCCGACCTTTTCTATCAATGCATTTGAAAAGGGCACGTAGTACTTCGATTGTGGCTGCTGAGCGACGTTCTCTATTACCACAGTGATTGTTTCTCGAGCATACCCCTTTTCAAGGTTAATATTCCTAAGAAGATTCAAGTTCTTGAAAACCTGAGGAGGGCTAAAATTGCTCGGTAGGATACGTGCGGTTGAAGATGAATGTTTGGAATTGGCAGCTGTAGCTTGAGCGCAGCTAATCAATAGCAGCGCAACAGCAGCAAGGAGCCTCATGGCGGCAGTAGTCACTGCCGGACGATCACTTTAATGCAGCTCAGGACCCCAAATTGAAAATAAATCCACAATGAACTGAAGAAGTGAAGGGATGAGCCTGGCGGGTTCAGCTGTTCGTGTTGATGGTTACTTGGCTTCATCGAGACGGTTCTACGGCAGCCGCAGCGGCCACATGACGTTGCGGAGACAGCCTCAAGACATCAGGGGAACGAGACACAAGATGGGAATCGCTATCAATGGCTTTCCTTTCTTAACTACATGAGTGATATCGTCCTAATTTTTACCCCAGGATGTCCATTGTCTGGACCGCTGCCCGTACTGGGACACAGGTAGACCGAAAGCTTCAGGGAAACCTCACACGAACCATCCGTCATCTTCATAGCAAACTCGCTACTTTTCGGCCTTCCAACAAATTCCTAAAGGTATCCGAAGAAGTTCAGGATGCTGTTGCGACTGGAAAGCCTGTTGTGGCACTAGAAACTACTATCTATACCCATGGTAAGCCTGGCAGCACGCAAGATTGATCTAGGCGGAAAACCAAGATGTTGATATATATTCCACATAGGGTTTCCCTACCCTGATAACGTGAATCTTGCAAAGCGCCTCGAGTCCATTGTTCGAGAAAATGGCGGTGTTCCGGCTACAATTGGCGTCCTCAATGGCATTGCGAGAGTAGGAATGAACGCAGCAGAGCTCACGGAGCTTACGTCCGCATCCCGAGCGAAGAATGTCCTGAAGGTGTCACGCCGCGACTTGGGCTATATCTGTGGAGTGGTAATGCTACCCTCAAATATATAATTGGTACAAGCGCTAAAATCAGAAAACCAGGGATTGGCAGGAAAACGCATGCATGGTGGGACTACGATTGCAGGCACAATGGTCCTTGCCCACCTCGCTGGAATTAAAGTCTTTGCTACGGGTGGTCTCGGTGTGTCTATATTTTGACATGGGCTTGAGAGGTCAGTTTGCCTAACAATGTCATTTCAGGTGGCGTGCACCGTGGCGGCGAGAGCTCCATGGATATATCAGGTAGTCCTGCATGAATCTGTCGCCAATGGCATACTGTACGCTAACTAGAAAGTAGCCGACCTTACTGAGCTTGGGAGAACTCCTGTTGCAGTGATCAGTTCCGGATGCAAAAGTTTCCTTGATATCCGGCGAACGCTCGAGGTTCTTGAAACACAGGGTGTAGTAGTCGCCACATTCGCAGACGGCCGCAAAGGCCCTATTGATTTCCCAGCATTCTTTACTAGGGACAGTGGAATCCAGTCTCCTAGGACTGTGTATGATGCAGCGGAAGCTGCGGCAATTATATGTAAGTGCAGTTGTTATCTTTTTCAATATTGTGAGGCTAAATTTATAATCTTAGATGCTCAAAAAAACCTCCAGCTTTCATCGGGAATATTATTTACAAATCCGGTACCCGAGAAACATTCGTTCCTCAAGCCGGAGATGGATGCTATCATTGCCAAAGCTGTTGAGCTTTCTCATCTTGAAGGTGTTCATGGAAGTGATAATACTCCATATATTTTGTCCAAAATTAAGGAACTTAGTGGAGGGAGAAGTGTTGAGACAAATAGGGCGTTGGTGGAATGTAATGTAGAAATAGGCACAAAAGCGGCTATCGAACTCGCGAAATTGGAATCAGGGCGTGGAGCTGATGGAAATCGGTGAGATAGTATCCTGAACGGTGGGAATGTTTATCAAGGAAAGGAATTGACTGATTGTGATGACAATGATACGTAGATATATGCCCACTATCAATGGAATAGAGCAAACGGTTACGATATCTGAACTAGACTCGGGAGATAACAAATCGACACCCGAGATCATTAAGCCAGAGCAGAAAACAGTTGAGCAGGTGGACATTCTCGTAGCTGGCTCGTTAGCTGTTGACTTGGCTTGCGATTTCACTCCTTTAGCTGGTAGCAACAAGGAGTTAACCCCTGCACTTCATATATCCAATCCTTCAGCAATCAGCCAAAGCCTAGGAGGCGTCGGCTACAACGTGGCTTTAGCATCGAGCTACTTGGGGACCTCCGTGCTTCTCTGCAGCGTTGTTGCAGACGATTTTAGTGGTCGCAATATTCTCTCAATTCTTGAAGGGGCGGACAAAAATTTCCACACAGACGGTGTTCAGACTCTCGAAGCGACTTCTGGTGTTAGGACGGCGCAATATATTGCAGTCAACGATGCCAACAAGGAACTCGTCCTTGCTATGGCTGACATGGGTATCCTTGAGCTTTCTAGCGAGGAGCTGAAGTTTCATGAATATTGGGAGCCATTGATCCGTCGTGCAAAACCTACCTGGGCTGTCATTGATGCAAATTGGAGCCCTGGAGTCATGAGTAGATGGGTTTCTTTATGTAAAACCCTCGACATCAAAATCGCCGTCGAACCCGTTTCCGCTCCAAAGGCGGCGCGTTTAATCTCTTGTATGAAGACCCAGAATACTAACGAATGTGCAAATAAACCGATATTCAATCCTTCCAGTACCGCACCAACCAACCATCGAGTAGACCTAGTCACGCCAAACCGTTACGAACTCGCATCTATGCACGCAACCGCACGCGAAGCCGGCCTCTTTGACAGCCCGGAATGGTGGAAAGTTATCAACTCGCTTTCACTGCCTAGCGCAGGCTCAAGAGACCGCTTCGTGTCGCTCACGTCCGCAAACATCGTGGATGAAGGTATCCCGCAACAGAGTATTCAACTACTACCTTTTGTCCCTTGTATCATCACCAAGTTGGGTAAGGACGGGGTGCTAGTTACGCAACTATTACGAAGCGGAGATTCGAGGCTCACCGATCCGGAATACGCTCCGTATATCCTCAGTAGGGCCATCGATGGTGCTGATGGCGATCCTGGGACCTTGGATATTGGAGGAGTGTACATGCGCCTTCTCTCAGCTGCGGAGAAATTGGAGGAGAGTGATGTTATAAGCGTAAACGGAGCCGGCGATACTCTGCTTGGTGTGCTTGTATCGGCTCTAGCAACGGGAGATAAGAGTGGTGCAGCACAGAAAACGCGGGTTGAAAACGTTGTCCCGCTTGCACAGCAGGCGAGCATCAAAACATTGAAAAGCAAAGCGGGAGTTAGCAGCGATATCAAGACTTTGCGACCACTACTTGGCAAATTATGAGCAGCACCTTTGGAAACATTTAGCTTTAACTGTTGTATAATAGTGTTTTACATCCAAGATTCATTGGGACTGGACATTAGCTCCATTGTTGCAGACAAGAAAGTTTCCCCACGAAGAGCAGAAATGGCTTGAGCCTTCCAGGTAGGAATTGCTATTTTGCAATATGCCCGATAAGTCGGCACACGTAACATATCAATTATTCCCAAATTCGGGTGACAATTAAGCCATTACTTTTCTCAGATTCCGGGTCCAATACCTTCCTCGCGCTCTCACGGCCAAGCACTGGCAACCTTTCCGGCTGACGTATCCGGGCCTTCGAGTGAGCAACTGGCTGAAAACTGGGTGGGATATAATTTGGATCCAGCAAACCGATTTGGACCAAGACGCTCGCCTGGTCCCAGTAAATATTTTCATGACATAATTTGCCAGCGCGAACACCCACGACACTCACTATTGCTATTTCAACATATTTATCAGTTGGGGGAACGCCTGGGAGTATCCAGGGAATTTCTTGGGTATGTCTGAAGGACAAGTATAGCTCATCGACAACGTGGTCGGTGCCAACTGTGCGAGAGATGAGACGAATGTCAAGCGAGGGTGGGTTTTTCGGAATAAAAAATTCGGAATAGAAGCGGCGGAGCTCATCGGTACCCATTCCTACAAGTTGTGAGCAGACACTGCCAAAAAGGTGAAACAATACGATGTGAAGGGGCACAGGATAGCGAACCTCCTATCATAACAGGTATATAGTTGACATACGCATCATCCGCAAGAGTATCAATTGTCATGTTGACATCTTTTGCATCGTACTTCACCATCAGGTGGTTTTCCCAAACTGGTGCCAGATCGATTGTTATCTCAAAACCCTTTCTCAGGCAGGCAATTGTTCGACTCCACGCTAATTGGGCACTAACGCGGTCGTAAAAAGCTGAATCGGTTTCGGCAAAACCAACATTAGAACGATGGTAGGTGTAGCAATTTGATTTGGCTGAAAAGAGCTGGGTCTCTGCTAGGTGGATCTGGTAATTTAGGGAGGGTGGGAAACTACAGCCATCATTAGGGATAGTTGTAGGATAGTACGCGACGACAGCGCAAAGTCGCGGCATTGCGTCCATGCAAGCATCAAGAACAACCGCTGCGGCTTCTCCATAGGCTATCCGTGAATCCCAGGTTAGTCAATAGGACAACTACTCTGTGATCAGTGAAGGGAGTGGAATTGATTTGAACGTCATCTCGGCTTGGGTTTAAACTTGTAGCAAGGCAAGCTCGCGTACCAACAATTGCATATCGATCCTCTTCTTCCAGAACATCAGCAAATCTCTGCAACTGTTCTTTGTACTGCTTCGGCGGGGCCGCATGAGGGAGGTATGCTATATCATAACCCTCGTCTCTAAACCACTGGAAAATGGTGGGGTCCAGGTACAGCGTGTCGGCGGTCAGAAGCAGTTTTGGAGCTCCTGTTTCGTTCCAGGACGATTCGGTTTCGTGGCTTTGGGACGATGACCGCCGACGACTACGAGAGAACCGCTCGCGAAGAGAGTTTTTCCTTTGGCGTAATGTTCGTTGGACACTCTTCATATTTAGTTCTTTTTTCATCAGTAGCTCTAGGGCATTTATTCAGTCGTACGCGATCAAATGAGGTTCATTCCATGCGGAGGACGTCGGAGCCATGGAAAGAAATCTCTTGGTTCACTGAGCAAGCTTCCCGCGAGCCAAGGGACTTTTAAGGCTCGTTAAGTCATCGTTGCTGGCGAGCAACCTCGTCTCTCTCCCGTTGGACAACACCCTGCACACCCGGTGTTGAACGTCTTTTCTTGAAAGTTCGAAAACCTCGATACGGTTTCGACAGTCGCTTAGTTACATCCTCCATGCCTTGACGCCATTGCAAAGCCTCCAGCATACGGAGTACTACGTCCTTCGCAACTGGAATGACAGGCCCGTTCTGCAAACAGAGGAGGCCAATAGGGGCAAATCCCTGCAATCCCTTAGTTAGTTAGCCAGGGATCAGCATATCGGCGCTAACTAGTTAACTAAATATATTGGACCTGCAGCCAAACAGCTGCGAGTGTGAGCCAGCCAAGGGATGCGCGTGATACAACCGGGGTTTCAGCAAGCATCTTTTGATGTCATCCCCAGACCAACCTAGGGTTCCAACCAAGCGTCAAGAAACATGAAGTCGGTGGCTGCCCCAAAAGCTAGACAAAGTTCCTTTTTAGCTGCCATTGGCCACCAGATGTGTTCTTTTTTAAGCACTGAAGAGCCGCCAGAAATACAAGGTATCAAAATTATTTTTGATTTGCCCGGACTGGGCCTTTCCGGTAGGTTTGATTGCTGTTTCTCACTGGTTCGTTAAGTTACCTTGTCGCCCAACCAAGTACCACGCCCCTTGTTTTGTGGGGAGAGTGACCCAGGCAAGGTCGTCAGTAATTTTAAAAGGGAAGGACTGATATCATCTTCAACTCCCGCTTCTTCAACTTCACCAGATCAGGATTTCTTTCTTCTTCGACTCAATCGCATCATCGTTGACTGGTGAAGCCGTGAGCATTCTCCATACGTTCACTTTCTTGTACTGTACATACATTCTTTTTTCTGTCCCTCATAATATCTTTAATTCTTCCTCCCAGCTTTCACGTCTATCTTCCACCCCAGCTTTCACGTCTATCTTCCACCCCAGCTTTTCACCCTCCCGGAGTCGACTCTGGTTTTCTCAAGAAGCCAGCCGGCAGCCGCCCTTTGCTAATCACTAATCTGAAAACAAGAGACTATGGGGAGGTAGTACATTCTCGACATGGCTGTAAGTCCGTCGGGTACGGCAAACGTCGGCGCTGCCCTTGATGCGCAGAGCGGAACAGGCCAGAGATCCGCGGGAATATCAATATCCACCTTTGTTGCATCGCTAGCTACTGCTATCATTGTGTTTGCCGTCGAATTCCTTCTCTTCCTCATTCTCAAATCCAAATTAATTCGGATCTAGTAAGCAGACTTCCTGCCATCCACATTCAATTCGGAGACGCATACTTACACGTACAACTTTTTCAACCTAGCCAACCCAGAACATACCTTGTGCCTGAGCGCGAACGTACGACACCCTCTCCTCCGGGCCTGTTCAAATGGGTTGTGCCCATTTTCAAGACCTCAAGCTCGGAATTCATTCAAAAATGTGGTCTGGATGCCTACTTTTTCCTGCGTTACCTACGCATGTTGCTTAAAATATTTATACCCCTCTCGCTACTCATCCTACCCATCCTCCTCCCGATCAACAAGGTTGACGGCAGGGACAGGAGCCCACTCAAGGGTGTTCCTGGTGCACGGTATAACGTCACCGGCCTAGACCAGTTGGCTTGGGGAAATGTCAGACCCGAAAACACCAACCGTTACTGGGCCCATTTGATACTCGCTGTTATCGTGGTTGTATATGTATGTGCGGTTTTCTTTGACGAGCTTCGGGGCTATATACGATTGCGACAAGCCTATTTGACTTCCCCTCAACACCGCCTACGAGCCTCCGCTACCACTGTGCTGGTAACGTCTATTCCAGAAAAATGGCTATCTATCGAAGCACTGGACAGTTTATTCGATGTGTATCCTGGAGGTGTTCGAAATATCTGGTTGAATCGAAATCTCGACCAACTAAGTGCGAAAATTAAGCTGCGAAACAAATTGGCCCTGACACTCGAAGCTGCAGAAACTGATCTAATTAAAAGGTGCAAGAAAGCCCAATTGAAAATGGCGAAAGTTGAGAGAAAGAAATCAGGAAAGCGCTCCAAAGAAGACATTCAACGTGAGAAGGCAGAAGCTGAGAAAAGGGCGTCTAAGCTTGTCGAGAGCGCCGGCGTAAGCTCTGGCAATCCCCATGAAGTCGCACATACAGTTCGAGATGCCATGCGTTCCGCTGAAGGACCGGCCTCTGATTCAGGGAGCGAATTACCAGAAGGCCATCGCATTATTCCGCGGGTTGGTCAAACCGTGGGCGTCGTTGGCGCCGAAGTCGCCAAACTTAAGCACACGGTTTTAGGCGGCCTGAGAAAAGTTGAGCAAAATGCAGAGGATCGCCTAAACACTACCGGCAGCTTGGCAGTGGAGCCCGAAGATGCTCACGAGCCATCTGCGACTAAAAATACCACCAACGCAGGGAAACCAACTGGCTTTCGTCAATCCCGCAACTCTCTGTCGCAAGGCGAGCCTATGGAACACATTAACGAGCCCGATGCTGACGTACAGCCGTTTAATCCCTCCACAGTAGATAGAGCGGCTGATGAGCCTCCACCTCGCCGGTCAAAACTGTGGAGAAGGAAACCTGGGGCGCCGGCCAACAATGTTGATCGCCACGGAGACGAGTTTCCACTCACCGTTCCGAGCCCAGTAACACCCATAAGTGCAACAAAGGATGAAGATCTAAAACGGAAAAAGAAACGCGATAACTCTAAAAAGGATGAACATCAAGAAAATGAGGAATATCCAGTTGCTTATAATGAAGCATACGCAGAAGACGATTACGGCGATCCCCTCTGGATGAAGTATATCAAAGAGAAGGATCGTGAAACAATGCGTCTTCCCATCTTTGGTTGGAGCTGGATGCCGTCTTTACCCCTTCTCGGTAAGAAGGTGGACAAGATATACCACTGTCGTAAAGAGGTAGCCCGTCTAAACTTGGAGATTGAAATCGATCAGCAGCACCCAGAGAGATTCCCTCTCATGAACTCGGCCTTTGTGCAATTCAATCACCAGGTGGCTGCACATATGGCCTGCCAATCCGTTGCCCATCATATCCCTCAGCAAATGGCTCCACGGCTAGTCGAGATCTCACCAGATGACGTCATCTGGGACAATATGTCGATCAGGTGGTGGGAGAGATATTTGCGGACCTTTGGTGTTGTCACTATAGTGTCAGCAATGGTCATCGGGTGGGCATTTCCTGTTGCGTTCACCGGGCTGCTTTCCCAACTTGCGTACCTTGAAGGCAATTTCGTGTGGTTAAGATGGCTTGCTTCTCTTCCTCAGTGGCTTCTTTCTGCGATCCAGGGAATTCTACCTCCTTTGTTCCTATCGATTCTAATGGCTTTGCTCCCTCTGATACTGCGTTTTCTTTCGAGAAATCAGGGTGTCCATACAGGGATGGCGATTGAGCTTACAGTTCAAACCTATTTCTTTGCGTTTCTATTTGTTCAACTTTTCCTCGTAGTCTCCATTTCGTCCGGGTTTTCGACAATTTTTAACTCGGTCAAAGATGTAACGAGTGTGCCTGAACTGTTGGCAACCAATATCCCCAAAGCTAGCAACTATTTCTTTTCCTATATGGTTCTTCAGGCCATGTCAGTTAGCGCCGGCGCTCTTGTTCAAATTTTCAGTTTGGTGAGCTGGTTCGTATTGGCGCCTATTTTCGACAGCACCGCAAGGATGAAATGGGCAAGGACAACGAACCTAAATCAGATGCAGTGGGGAACTTTCTTCCCTGTCTATACCACTCTGGCATCGATTGGTATGTATCACCGTCCACTATCCGGCGTTACAAGCTTGAAACCTAACAAATTTAGGGCTGATCTACTGCATCATATCTCCACTTATCATGGTATTCAATGTGCTTACATTTACTTTGTTTTGGGTTGTCTACCGGTACAACACACTTTACGTGACAAAGTTCCGGTTTGATACTGGCGGTTTATTGTTTCCCAAAGCTATCAACCAACTTTTCACCGGTGTCTATGTGATGGAGGTCTGCCTTATTGGCATGTTCTTCCTTGTCCGTGATGAGAAAGGTGAGGTTGCCTGCGAGGGTCAAGCTATCTGCATGATCATCCTGCTTATAGCCACCGTTCTGTTCCAATTTCTTTTAAATCGAGCTTTCCGGCCTCTCCTCCGATATTTGCCGATAACGTTGGAAGATGAGGCCAGTGAACGTGATGAGGAATTTGCTCGTGCCCAAAGACGCAGACTTGGATTAGAAGAAGATGGCGAGCAAGAATATAACGACTTTGGTGATAAAAGAGACGATAACAGAGAAGAGCGAGAGGAAGACATAGAATTAAGCCATATGGGTAGTAAAAAGCACCAAAGGGGTGCACTAGGCCGCTTAATTCCTGGGAAGGGTAACACCAAACGTCGTTCCTGGGCGGATCCGTCTCGAAAACAGAGGTCCCGTTATTTCGGGGGCAGATCAGACCCAAACATGCCCACCTTACGGCATGTGCGTGAAAAGCTCGTGAAAGATGCAGAGGCCCAAGCACCAACAACCAACGCAATCAGTCAGGCGTTGTTTTCCGGAATCCACGACGAGTTGGAAGATCTCACTCCCGATGAGCGTGATCAGCTTGTTCAACGGGCTTTTCAGCATGAGGCGCTTCGTATTAAGAGACCCGTCATCTGGATCCCACGTGATGATCTGGGCGTTAGTGATGATGAAGTTTTCCGTACGCAAAGATTTAGCAAGCACATTTGGATTAGCAATGAGTATCAAGCTCTGGATGGACGCTGTCGCGCGATTTTCAGTCGAAGCCCTCCTGATTTCTCGGAAGTCGATCTCATCCAACTCTAAACCAAATCTCACGGGGAGGTGGAGCACACGCTATGCTTGAGGAACCATGTAAAGTCGGTGGAAGGCTAATCATGTTTCTCGCGCGTCTATCAATTTTGTCCCGCGGTTCTCATTTTTCTTTGCCGCCTTTTCGGGTTATAGTCTCTTTATGAGAAACGAACTTTGATACCCTTTCCTTTGTGAGCTATTCTCTATGCGCCTTCCTTTCTTTGCGTTATTCTCCTGGTTGCTATTTGACTTAGAAGTGGCCTAGCATAGCAAAAACCGCAGCTTTCCTTGCATAGTTAGGGTGTTACATGGCGGATAGCCTTGTGTGGTTTGATCAATATTGCTGCATTGTTAAGCGTCTTTCATTCCATAGGCTATGAATTCAAGAAATCCTCTTCCCCGGGTCTTGTTAAAAACTCTAAGCAATGTATATATATATTATATGCAAAGTCTAATAATAGTGGAACAGTTTGCTACCGAAAACTCAATCATCAAAGGCAGAGAAGGTCAGTCAGGAAAAATATTCAAAGATCACGAATCGAAGGTTCTCAACCACTTTCTAGCTTCTCCGGCTATTTCACCCTCAACAGCTCCATCATTGCTCATAAAGCAGACGTAATTTCTTCTCACCAGGCTCCTCTTGGCAACCTCGCAGTCGATCCGGATGTCCTCTACCAAGGCCTCTAAACTAACATAATCGAATTCGGGGCGGATGTAGCCAAGAATTAGCAAGTTAAGAGGGGTGCCGTAAAAATCGGGGAAGTGATGGAAATGATGTCGAGTATTGTTGCTTTTGTCGGAGTCTGAACCGGGCTCTGGGGTAGTGGAGGAAAGGGGCGACGCGGATGGGGAGGACTCAACGGAGAGGTGAGGGAGGATGTGGATTTCCTTTTTGGAAGAGCGGGCGTTAATTCCTTCTATCTCTCTTTTTCTTCCTCTTTCTTTTCGTTTTTTCTTTTTTCTTTTTCTTTTTTCTTTCGCTACTTTTCGTACTGTTTCAAGAAAGACGGTTTGATGGGTGGGGAGTTTAGGGAAAGGCGAGAGTAGGTTAAGTCTTATACATACCACGGAGCGAACGGTGTTCTTATAGAAGGGATTATATCCGATGCTTAGCACACAGGGTAATATTGTGGTTTCATTTCCTGGTTGGGAGTCGCTGGGTTTGAATTTGGTGGGATCTAAAGCGGCGACGCCGAAGTAGACTCCTGATTCAAGTTCAGGGTGTGTAGAGAGTCCGTCTGCTGGGATATTGGCGGTTGGGATTCCAAGCTGGAAGATTTTTTTTAATGAGTCGCTGATGATGCCCATGGCAGAGAGAGAAAGGACAGACATAATGGGACGGATAGATACAGAACAAAATTTGAACATTGTATGAAGGAATGCATGGCATGGAAGTTCCTAGGGGATCAATATGTTCAATGTAAAATATCAAAGGACACAAACAACTCAATTACAGCCGCTTCTCAAACCGAAAGAGAAACGGGAAGGTGCATCGAGACATCTCGCAGTCATCGGGTATCAGAGTTGAGCGCGGCAAAAGTTCAGGGCTAAGAGAAAGAGAAGGTTCTAGGGCTGGTTGGAGAAATGGAAAGCAATCACCCACCTCTTTACTACCCCTTCCAAAGCCTTTTATGACGGGCCCAGATAGTCGAATGGGAAATGGGGCTTCAGGGCCGCTGTCTGGTCCAGCAATAGGATCCCGCGGGGTATCTTGTTTCATTGCTTGGGTGGTCTCTCCTCTTCCACTTCGTTAACTCCTGAGAATTATCCTATGTGACAATCAAAGATCTTCAGTAATTCCAACAACCACGGTGAGAATTATAAAAGTAAAGGACAGAGAATTAAAAAAAAACACAGAGACACACAGAGGCCAAAAGGGAGGAGGTTGATATTGCCGGTTTTAGTGTTGCCTTTGGATTAGTTAATAGTGAAGCGCGGAGATAAGATAAGATAGACCTCGTTGATAAGGGATGCGAGGCAGGAACCTCCGAGAAGCGGTTCTATGGTGTAGCGGTTAGCATAGCGGATTCTGATCCCTTCAGAAGTTTCCGCTGACCCCGGTTCGATTCCGGGTAGGACCTCAAACCACAATTCTTTTTTTTCGTCTTTTTTTAGTTCTAACCCTGTTGTCTTTAAATGGGACTCAATCCTGATAATGAAATTCCTAGTAGTCAAAAAAAAACATTTAAATCAAAAAAGATGCTAGTCATCTATCTCTCCTTGCCCAGAAGTTCATCATTCCCGCATCCCCCTGCTTCCGCTCCGCAGTTTCCCGCTACTTATCCACTCTTTCCCTCCCACAAGGTCCTCCCCGCCGTATATAAAAATAATCAATTTGCGCCATCCCGGCTCCCTTTCTCTATTCCTATTTCCAGCCGTCTCTTCTTGTTCTTTTATCCTTTAATCAAAGAATAAGACACACACCCCCAGCCTTCTTTGCGGCCGGATAAAACAAACAAAAGTCAGCAACCTAGTTCTGTTCCTCTTGGGCCTTGCCCTCGCCTACCCTTGGCGGGAATTCGGTCTCGCCGACTTTGGTCTTTGGAGAGCACGTGCACCACTCGTCTTTGGGGATGTGGTCCATCACAGAGGGAATATGCTGGCCACAGCCGATCCAGGTTTTCTTGTCTGTTTTTTAAAAAAGGGGGTTTCCCCGCGGTCAGTTTCATTGCGCGTATTTTGTTGAGGTAAAGAAAAAAGCGAGGGGTTCGGAGTGGGAATTTTGCGCGTTGGGCTTACCACAGGTACCGCAAGTAGCTGGTCTACACATCTTAACGAGTTTTGTGAATTGCCTTTTTTGGCCTCCGATTTGCTTTATTCCTTCTTAGCCTCCTTCCCAGTGGTCCCGTTGATCTTTTTTGTACTGTTTCGAACGTGTGAGTTGAGAGAAAAAAATATGTCCCCTTTCGCTTTCCTTTCAGTTGTGCCGAAAAAGGGTTACTGACCTGCAAGAGAACCAGTTAACTAACTAATATGTCTTGGTTAGGGTAAAATGCGATTTCCGTACTCAAGCCACCAAATGTATGGATTGAAATGCAAAGAATTGAATCGAAGCCTACTTGGAGATCTCCCGGGTATACGTTATATACCAAGAAGCAACAAACAGTTATGAGGTCACATTTTCGGTGGGATATCGGCGTCCATCGGGCTTCGCGGGTGAATGGTGGGGTACTTCAAGAAACAACGCTGAACTCGCCTGCTCTTCAGGGAATTTGCATCCCGCTCCCCGACCTATACCCGTATTGAAACCAATAGAACAACAAAGCAACTCCTCATCGCCGCGCAGTTCGACGCCGTATACTATACAATGGCTATGGGATCCCGGTTGGCATGCTGCGGTATTGCGCGCAAAACTCAACTCGCCAGGGTTTGTCGGGTGATGTCATTTCAAGATCTGCACCCTGCTTATGTCAGAATGCCGATTTAAACACCCATGAGTTCTAGATTCCGCGGCCAGGCTCAGAACGAATATCAAGTGCCCCCCCCTTCAAATCAACAATGATGCGAGGGGGTAACCTGGGAAACTCGGGAATTGGTGAATATCGGCATAAAGGATCTATTTTTCCCTATTCAAAAAAAAAGAAGAGAAAGAAAGAAGCTAAGGTATCTTCCATATATTTACGCAGCTAAATCCAGTATACACGCCGCATAAACGGCGACTGCCGTTTACTGGCATATAGTTAGTTAGTAACCAATGCGGCGACAAGGTGCGTTACATCGCGGCATGAAGGTAAAAAAGTGACAGAAAATATCAAAAATAATCATCATCCGGACTCCCTAGTCCCACGCAATACCCCCTTTTTACCTCCCCTACCGGGTCCCTTTTCTTTCTTTTGTTGGTTGCCCAATTACTCCCTTCTTATTTGAAAACCCATGTTCCCCAGAAATCCCAATAAAAGGTATATATGGAAACGCAGTCCGCAGATCCCCCAACTCCCAGCACTGAAAAGGAAAAAAAAAATAAAAAGTTTCCCTATTTAACAAGTAAAACAAGCCATCAAATGCACGGCAAGAACTAAGAGGCGGTCAGTAATCCTTTCTAATACAAAAATAGCCAAAAGTAAAAGCAAACTTACGTTCATAACGATCAACATGGGTATGTCAAAGACGTCTCTCTTCACAGTCCAACAATAACTGCACTCCACTTTCCCATCTTTGAAACCTAACTGGTTCATCCCCGCTTCACCGGCTATGCCGCCTTTGCTCCACTTCCGCTGGCGCTGTGACACTTGCTGCGACTGTCCGTTGCTTGTAGTCATAACCCCGTTCTCGGTTTTGATATTGCCATTACCAGCAATACCATTTTCGTTATCACCGGGCCCACTACTACTAACATTCCCAGAGAGCATGTCCATGTCCGCCTTGGTTTTGTATTTGAGTAGTTTACACGTCGTCATCACACTTCCACGTGAATCACCAAACGCAAGTTTTGCAAAATCTTCGTAGAATTCTACCACGCTCTCGTCGTCCAGCAACTCTGCCAAGAATACCGGTTGCGTTCTGCCTGTGGGGTTGACTTCCATGCCTGCACGGGGTGTAAAGCTCCCTCTAGAACTGGTGCCTGATGTGGCCGCTGAGGATCCGCCAGTGTTGATATTTAAGTTGGGCTCTTTGCCAAGGAGGACCTCTTTTTTCCAGCCGGTGAGGATGCTAAATTCCTTGCCCACAGCAGCGATCTCCCCGGTCCGTCGACAGACAATGGTGGGCGTGCCGCATGCGTTGATAAAATCTTCGTATTCCCATAACGTGCGCTGAAAACATTTCTCCATAAATATCAAATCGTCCCGATTGAGCGTTTTTGTTGTGGCAATGAACGAAGGACGAATGGAAGCCAGCGCTTTCGCGATGCGTAACGTGTTTTGTGGGGAGAAACGGCGCTGGATAAAAGCGGTAAGGGAGTGGAAACCCGTCGTATAAGAATAAGGCTCCTTAACGCTCTCATAAATGGCGGAGGGGTTTCGTTGTCGTCGTTTGCTGACATGTAGATGCTTGAGTTGTGGCGTTGAAACCACAGGCTGTCTCTGTGAAGGCATTGAGCTCATGTTTGACAGGCTATTATACGCCGAAGCGGTGTTATCGTCAAAAGCAGTACTGCTCGTCAGTAGGGGACTCTCAATCGAATTTGGACTTGCAAAATTGGCTGGTGCACTCTCAATTGCAAAGGCGTGCGGGGTTTCGGGCAGGTTACTGTTCATGCTTTGGCCGTAAATGCTCCGAGTATTTACAGAGGATGGCCAGTCACCACCAATAGCAGGATCGCCAAATAAAAAGGACGGCTGGGCGGTAGGGCTTTCTCCAAAATTTGATCCCGTAAACGTGCCGGACCCAGTTCGTCCAACGGAGCTATGTTGAGTCGCACTATCGCTCGGCGGTGTCTCTCCAGCTCCGGTTGCCATATGCCCAAGCATACCAAATTCCAAGGCACCGTAATGATTCCCGAAATTCATGCTTGCAAGATCAAAGTTGAAGAGCGCGGGGTCACTGGGGTCAAAGAAAGCCGAGCCAAAGCCATTTTGCGTTTGGCCGGGTGCGTTGGTGTTGGATGTGGTGAGGGAGGGCGGCAGAGTTTGGTTCGCGGAGGCTGCTGAATTGACGGTCATGTTAAAAGTTGGGGAAACAGGAGATTGAGAAGGAAAGGTGTCGGGTCTGCCAGTGTCGTGAAGTTGCGACTGGTTTAAAGTTCCGTCGGGTTTGTTCTGGTAAAAGTTGTTGAAGTTGTTGTTTTGCTGAGGATAGAAATTGGCTTTTGAATTGGAACCGTTGCGGGTGAGGGGTATATTATTCCGGGCTGCATTGGCCTGGGTGTATAAATGTCCCTGAAGGTGTGGCATCAAGGCCTCGTTCGGTGCGTCGTGCAAATACTTTGCCTTTTTGCGAACACCGTCGTGGCACGCATTTTGGATACCGCGTTTGATACAGCGCTGACACGGCCTCTCGTCACCTAATCGACCGTCACTTAGCAAAAGTTCTGCAGAACAAGCACAACAAGGTTATGGGAATTTTGGTTGTGGTCCACGTGAGTCAGGTTTGGATGTTTATAAATTCAGTGCAACAATTCACATAATGAGGAGGAGCGTGTACTCCCACTAGAGTTATGGCGTTGCAGCGGGGAAAAAAAAAAAAAACACCAAGGAGAATGGGGAAAGGAAAGGCGGGAAGACGAAGCAAAGTAGGACACATGGGAATTCCAAGAGTATGTATATATGTATTTTTTTTTTCTTTTCTCAAAGGCCGCACATACCACACGTAAGGTGGGCCCGCTGACAAGCAAAGCAAGCTCTTTTTGCCTTTTTCCTCCGGGGGCGCAAGGGATCCTTTGCGTTTGAAATGGGTTTTGTTTGCCCATTCTGCGGTTTGGTGTTATTGTTCTCGACCTGACGTTGAGACTCGGGCCGGACACCTTGTTCGGCCATGGTTATGTCTGCAAGTTTGACGTGGTTATTCCCAGGATTAGAAAGCGGAGTCGGATGAAGTGGCCCGTTTCTGGCATTGGCCGTCATAATATATAACTTTTCGAGGGGTAGTCTTGTCGCAGCGGGGCGTAGCAAGACACTTTGTCCCCTCCCTAGCTTTTCTTTCCTTTTTTTTTTTCCTTCTCTCCTTGATTAAAGGACCCAAGAGCAAGAAAAAAAGAAAAGAAAAGAAAAGAGAAAAGAAGAAAAAGGAAGGGTTAGTACGGGATTGCGGCGAAAGTCAGGAACAAGAATGCCAGGTGACTGAACGAGGATACGTGTGGTTGAACGGGAATTCAGGCTAATACGGACCGGGGAGAGTCAGGGCGTCTCCTTCGTTGCCGATCGATGCCCACGTTTGTGAGTGAAAATTTCCCCCTCGTCCTGCATGTAAGTGTCTGCAGGTTATATTTTTTTCTTGTTTTGAGAACCTGGGGATAGTACCGAACCAGGTGTATGGAACGAGGGATCGGTGGGCGATTCCAGCTTGGCGGATTTTTGATTTTTTGGAGCCTGCACGGGCAAGATGTTCGAGGGTAGGCGAATTGGGGGTTTGGAACAAAAGAGAAGAAAAAAGAAAAACAATGGTAAGTTCAACGCAAGTCGCACGACAGGCTGGAAATTGAGAAGCAGCGGTGACAAATAGACGATCAAGCTGTGTGTGTCGGGATCACGAGGGGATTTTGAGAGGACGCGAAGGGGATGAAGTATTGGAAAGCGGCGTAATGTTGTGCGACGCAGCGTGAGAAGTCGGTTAGTTGCCGGCGAGGCGCAGAGGAGAGGTTGATGTGCAATATTGGAAAAGAAGAACAAAAGAGAAAAAAGAAACGGTTCGTTTGGTCCCGTTGAGATAGTTGTGAAAGCCAATAATGGGGCGGGCGGGGAGGGTGGGTTGGAAAATGAAGCTGCGGCAGGGGGCTGTTCGGTAACGAATGGGACTTTGGAGAAAGGCAGGCGAGAAGGTGCTCTGAGCGTGAGGGCGATAGAGAAGATATGGATGCGGTCACGCTAGCAGGTTCACGAATTGGGTTGTGCGACGGTTTGGGAGGAGCGGGATTTGGGGAGATCGTCGCGGGGAGGAGGTTGAACGACGGCTGGAAAAAAAAAAATGTGTGCGATCGAGAGAGGAGGAGTCGGGGTTGGAGTCGGAGGAGGTTAGGTCAATGCGAATGGAAACGGCTGGCGGGATCGAGAGGGCGAGATAGAGGAGGAGAGGGAGAGGGAGAGGGAGAGGGAGATGTGATGAGTAGCAAAAAAAAAAAAAAGATGAGTAACTTTCCTGGGAGCAGGCGTGGAGGATGAATTTGGGGGGAGAAAGAGAAGAAAGGCAAAGTTTCTGGCGGAGTGGAGATGGGAGGAGAGTGGCAGTTTAGTTTGGGTAGCCGACAAAAACACTTGCATCCAAGGGCCTCAATGCGCAGGGTGAGACAGGCTATAGGACGCGAGGGAAAAAAGAATGAAAGAAAGAAAGAGATTGTTTGCGACTGAAATAATTCGATCCTTAACGGGTGAAGGATGACGATGACGACGATGATGATGATGATGCTGGTGGTGGTGGTTGTTGATGAGTGGTGATTTGATGATGTTGCTTGCGGCCGTGAATTCACTGCGGGGAAAAACCCTCGATTAAATAACAACGATAAAATAAAATGAAATAAAAATAAAAAACGGAAAAAAAACATTGATCTTGAATTTGGCTGTGGAATTTTGTTTTTTTATTTTATTTTACTCTATATTTCTCCCCCTCTCCTACTGTCATCGTCACCGTCAACCTTGCGCTCGAACTGTCCTTTTTGCTTGTTTGTTTCTCTTATTCTCTCATCGAAAACATCTGGATCTCTCACATGCCTGCCTTGTGAATAGTTCAAATGCATCCCAGTCACAGATACAGAAGAGAGACACATGAATTCTGCCTCCAGTCTTTCTCTACATCTGTCTGCCTACTAGTTCCCGAAGCCACAGCTAGAGTTTTTTCTTTTTTTTCCTTTTTTTTTCTTTCCCTTATTTTCAATGGCATGCGTTGGCTTCCACGGAGGTTGCCCGTCTTCCCCAGCTGGGCACCCTGTCTCTTCCCGCCAACCCCTATAACTAACCAAACTATCCACTTACATATGCTGGAGGAATGCGATGATGGAGCTTCCTGACATGCTGCGAGTTGGTCTAGAGCTGGAGGACAAGCAAACAAATTATTACTTGGTTAAGCTAAAGAGGAGTGAAAATGTTATCCCCTGCCGAGATCACGCCCTTCTCTCCAGTCTGTCTTCTCCCTCTTCTGGTCAATTGGGGAAATGCTATTATTATTACTATTAATATCATTACTTCTGATTATTTCCAATCCATCTCAGAAGACAAGCAGTAGCTAACTAGTTACATATATCAGACTTGCCGAACCGAGGCTCTGTAAAAGCAACACTCCTTCATCCTCCATCGCACTATTAGTTATTTATTAGCACTAATACCTCATCCCATCCCCGAACCACGACATCCACACACATCATCGCCTAACTTGAACGTTCTTCAACACAGAGGACGAAACTCGTCTTAATCCCAGTCAATCCCTTCAATCCCAATCCATGTCCATGATGCAAGAGATCCCTTTTTTCCTTTTTCCTTTTTCCTTATTATTATTTACTTATTTTTTATTTTATCCGGCTACCAACGGCCCAGCAGCCAGGATCACCTATTTTAGACTTCTCAAAACATAGTTGATTGACGTGCATGATACTAAAAGAAAAAAAAAAAAAGAAAAAAAAAAAAAAAAAAGGGCCCATACGCACCGTCATGTATAGTATCAAGACAACAATCAAGATGACCGAGATCAACAGTAGCCTTACACGACGGTAGGGCGACATTTTGGCGAATTGCCCCACAGCCACAAGAGCTGGTTGCAGGGCCGCCAACCATCAATGGGGGGGCCCGTGCGTCATCCAACGACCACGCTTCCCATCTGTCCGTCTCAGAACGCCCCTTCATCTTCCCGCTTGGGTTCAATTATTATTATTATTATTATTATTATCATCATCATTATCATCTACTAGTTCTTGGTTACTTTCGTGACTTTTTGTACCAACTCGCAAGGTACCCGAGGTAGGATCAGATAACTCCTATCTATCATATGAGGCACGCGACAGTCGTCTCTTGCCATCAACCCCCCATCATCTGTGCTTGGGTAGACCTAGCTCCCAACGCAAAGTACAAATATTGAGTAAAAAAAGAGAGAGAAAAGAAATAAAGAAACTGCCTCCGTAGAAGGATCATTTTCGAAATACTCCGATTCGCCGCATTGCAGAGAAGCCCAAACGGATGATTCGCTTTTAATTTCCTAGACCGACTCGTTTCTACATTTCTCTCCTAACCAAAAAAAAAAAAAAAACAAAAAAAAACAAAAAAAAACAAAAAAATTTCAGACGTAGATGTAGTATGACAAGTCAGTGACCATGATAGAACAATAGATGCCGTTCCAATCCTGCCTGAATGCCCGTCTGTCCGCTTTGCCGCCAATCAGGGGAGTTTTGAGCTTTTGTTTCTTTTTCTTTAAACCCCCAATTGTTGCTCTGGTTCTATAGGGGAACACAATCAGTCCATGACTCGAATGCTTCTTTAGTGACTGTGACAAAGAGAAAAAAGCGATCTGCAGCGCGACGGCTATTGAAATCTCTCCCCATGTCAACATTCTTCCTGTTTCATTCGCCGCCAAAAGGCCTGTCTGCCATGTATGCACGATGACTCTGAGGCGCATCAAAACGGCACAAGGCACATAACTACTCACACTAATATCTTTCCTGTACCTCAAAAGGTCAATAGTTGCCTGCATAAGTTACTTTGTTGCTGACACACGCGCCATTTCGATCAGTGGCACAGATATAACCAGTCTAGTCCAAAATCTATGCAGGTAGTAAAGAAGGGTATCATTATGTCTGGGACTTATCTCTTTTATCTAAACTAACGTTATTTGTGGAAAAAAAAAAAAGGTGCTCTAAGCACTAACAAACGCAACACCCTCATTGAAGAAAAAGTGTCCCTTCTTTTTTTTCTGTATGAATCCAGTGGGGCCGAGCTTTACTCCCACATGCTCATGTCGAAGGCACGCGCAAGCCATGAGGAGGCAATACGGGGTAGTCAAAGCCTCGGGGCCAAATTCAAGAATCGAACCTGGCCACGAGTGCAAAATCCTTCCCTCCTTTCTTTTTTTTTTCAACAAAAGGCCAGGCTTCTTGCAAGCTAAAAATGCAAAATGGAAATAGTAAGGGGAAAAAGAAGAGTCGCCCTTATTCTGCAGTAGCTGTTGCGAATCGACTTTTCTTCCTAATACGTTTACCGTACCGGAAGAATATGTACCTATGAGAAAGATATAATTAGAATCCCCTCGTAAAAAAAAAAAAAGGGAGAGAGAGAGAGGAAAGAAAAAGAGAACAGGCCCATTGAAAGATACGGGATAAGCTCCCGGCCAGTAGGATTCCCAATAGGGGTCCATTCTATCGGGTTGGAAACGCGGGGCTTATCCCACCTAGGGCTGACAATTCGTTTTGGTAGAATAACAAGTTTCACAAGGGATGTGTAACGTCAGTGCCATATAAAAGGGAACAAACTCTAAGACAGGGAACGCGTGGTAGCGAGGTTTGAGTTTCAACGGCCCGCCCAACAATTGCAGAATCTGGCCAAACAAAGTCGCAGTGACCAAAAATAAAAAAAAAAATAAAAAAAAGATAGCTGATGACAATGGGACACGGTCGCCACGTGAAGATCAGATCTGCAAATGTAAAAGAAAATGGGCGCAGTGGCAAAAAAGGCAAAATAAAAACAAAATATACGGGGAGCCCGTCCTGAAGCCTGAAGGGTAGGGGATTAACTATGCAGGAAAATCATGCGACAAGAGAAACTATATACGTACGGAAACGGAGCCATAGCAAGGGTCAAGAATGCCAGGAGAGTGGTAGCCCAGTTGTACCCGAGCTTGTGGTACACTACACGAGAAAAAAGAAGACCCGTTAGCATGCTATTCTAGTTGATAGTTTTGTGCGACCTCTGACATTTCAACCGCAAGTCAGAGCGCATTCCCGTGGATAAATCTTGGCCTCACTCAACCGCTGAATACTTAAGTGAGGCGGCTGGGAAAGGGAGAGGGAGACAAAAAATAAAAATAAAGACTGCATACACCTCGTTTCATGAAGCGAGATGCTGTTCGGCGCTGGAAAATCCTCAATGGTATCAAACACCACGCGGGGGGATTGCCGAAAGAGAGCTTCATCCACGGGTAGTACGGCAGACAAATTGAGATTTTGACATCCTCAATAACCGTCGGCCGGGAGAGGAAACATCCGCTACTCACTTTGAATTCCAAACAAAGGGAATGCACCCGCAAAGCTTGAGCGTAGGAAGCTGTTAGCGGCCAAAGCGCTAGCCGCGTACAAGGGATACGATTCAACCAGGAATGTGAAGATACCAGAATAGACGAGAATCGTTCTACAAAAGCCGGTTGAGATAAGTCATCTGCAAAAGGCGCCCAGTAGGAATGAACCCACGTCTGCGGGAATCATCGGAATAAACGGAATATCAACATACCCTGTCCCAAAGATCAAGCTCCCAATTATCGGCACAATCCAGTGAACGTGAGGGAATATAGTCCAAGCAAAGATAAACAGTCCAACCGTGACAAGCGGGGCACCAGCAATCGCTGTTCAAGCGTCATCAGCTTCAAAATCACCACCAAACAGGTTATGGGCATGCACGTACCGGGTGGTAATCGCCATTCCGGTTCAAACTCTTCCCTTCCTACCGCTCGTTCTCGATTGCGTATGAGGCGTGAATAATTTCTCGACCATAATGGATCGCTCGCTGTCGCAATGGACATCCCCACCAGTAACCCCAAGAAACTCAATCCAACTTGCCAAAGCTCAAACCCATAGACTGTAGAGAAGACAAGCTGAAACGCCCCGAAGAATAGGTATAAGATTCCTAGCAAAATTGCGGAAAAAATACAGAGGTTCAGGCACATTGGCTCAAGTGTCAATAGTAGCATGGGTCGGTAGATAGACCGCAGCACCGTGTGAGCCAACGAGCGATCTAGTTTCTCTATCGGTGCGATCCACCGGTTATCTCCTGTCTTCTTTCTGCGATTGACAGCCTTGTATCGCAACAAAACGGGATGATAGGTTTCTGGAACAAGCATAACGATAGCAATAGATACTACTCCCGCCCATATGAGGAGGACGTAGAAAACCCAACGCCTACCTTACAGTTAGTTGTTGCTGTTGACAAACCTAGCTTTCGGCTCATTGAGAATCTTGAACACTAACCAGCTGGCGAATTGGCAAATAAAGCCTCCAACCCTAAAACGAGATGTTAGCACTAAGCCCGTCGTCATTGTTGATTTCGTAGATACCCTCTTACAAAGGTCCAATCTCTGGGCCCACGAAAGGGCTTGCTGTGTATACCATCATCGGTGCTGCCAGCTGATGGCGCTCGAATATATCGCCAACAGTTCCGCCGGCCACACTCAGAAAAGCACTTCCGGACAGCCCATTAAAAAATCTTGATATAACCATCGTTTGTATATTCTGCGCCACCGCGCAGGGAACCAGCCAAATCACAAAACAAGAAAACGAAAGAATGTATATTATTCGTCTGCCGAAAAACTATTAAGATGTTAGGGGATGCAGATGCGCTAGATCAAAGAGGATTACAAGGTTGTACAGTACCTCCGACAATGGAGCCAAGAACAGAGGCCCAATCCCTAAGAACATATAAATTTAGTGATATGGGCTCAAGTAGGAAGGGTGCAGAGTGAGTGCAACTCTAACCAAGCCCTAGGATATATGTCGATAACCCTAATGTGGCAACAAGCCGCGATACTCCAAACTCCTCTGTCAACTGCCCGTACGTCATTGTATACATGGAAGATGTGCACGTCCTAGGGTGAATCGTCAATGTACTGTACGTTCCACATAAACACACTCCAGGGACAATGCCATACACGCAAGACGAACCCATAGCCATGATTATCACAATCAACCATTTCCGCGAGTACGTCATATTTCGCGGGTTTTCAGGGTCATCATGCCCATCCCACCGAACCACGAAATCTGCCTCTATGCTGGTTGGCTGTTCGCCCTCGAATTTCTCTTCATCTTCAAATTCCTGTAGCCGGTCATTGTTGACACGGGGGTGTGTATAACCATCTCCTAGCGACGTTGTTCTCTCTAGAGACCTGGAGCTTCTCCTGCTGACCTGGCGCACTAGGCTCGGACTGCGATCACCAGCTTCTGGCTGCTGGATAGGGGCAAATTGCTTCTCCCTTTCGGTGGTGCCGGGGCTCTCTGTGTTAGCTACATCCGAGTTGCCAGCTTCAGGTTCTGACATATCGCTCTCTACCAAAACTTTTCAATGGAGGTGAAATGTTCAGTCGGATGAGGACGTTTCGGACGAGCAGGCTAGCAAAGCAGGCATGGGATTGCGAGTGGGATTCATTGCCAAATTCAGAGAGGAGCTGATAAAGCAGAGATGAGTTGGATGGCTCAAAGGAAATCGAAGCTTTTGCGATGGAGTCAACTTGTGGGTCGGGCAGGCTTGATAGTTAACTCTAGGTCATCTTTAGTCATTGGGTTTGCCATGTCGGCTCGGTCCTCCGGCAAATGTCTTCTCCGCAAGAAAGATAGCTTCTGGATTTAGTTTCATATCTTTGGGGGCAAAGCTTTCATCTTCTTTTTCGAGTGTTAGGTCGAGGTATGAAATGTCAACCTTGCCCATTTTAGACTGACTCCCGGATTCTCCCTTGGGTAGTTTTGCTAGATTGGCTGATAGCAGGTTCTTTCTCGTGTTAACGCAGCTTTAAGCAATCCTTCAGGCCAATTAATTACTCCGTAACAGGTCGATTCTGTTCTCTTTGAACTAACTAGGTTGATTTCTCAGTGCGTCTCGGGCACTGGTTGTTAGTCTGGTCGGGCCGAAGCCACGTGAAATTAACTCCGTCAGAGGTCACATCACTTTTCAAGCCATCAAAGTTACTAACTAATGCAACGTCCCAAGTTTTTAAAAAAAAAAAAGAACAAAAGAAGGCGTTTGTATGTATGTATGTATGTATGTATGTATGTACATGCATGATGCTTAGGTACTTTCAGGCCTGTGATGCTTTTTGGTAGAATAACAGGCAGCCTCGATCAATAGTTCCTCTACGGACAACATTCTGAAGTCCAACGTCCCAATAGGCTCACGAATTATTTCCCCATGAAATGCCAAATTTCGCAACTGAGAGGAGCTCCTATCACAAGTTTAACAGCTGCACTTTGTCCGTCGTTTGTGTTTTGACGTAGTGTTGGTCTCCAGCACTGTTCTTTGCCGTCGTGCTTGAACCCTACAGCATGTAAAATACGCAGTTTCCATGCCTTCGATCAACCGGGGGTCAAAAGACCCAAAGTGGTCATGAGACGGTCAGGCATCAACAATAATTCCCTATGTTTAACTTTACTTGTTTAGCGTATACCCTGATATAGTTGTGTCCTACTCACAAACAGCTTGCGATAGATATATGACAATGGGAGATAAACGTCCACTTCATCCACGTCAGAGCTGCGTTGTTTCTCAGACAGTCTTGAGACCGTTTGCGCGCACCTAAGGAATTTCTCCATTACGCTTTTCCAATTTCTCTCCCTATTGGTTGTTCTTTTATTTCTTTCCTTTTGATGATAATAGAAGACGCAGGAGATGCAGAAGGGCAAAACAGGGCAAACCTTCCTCCCTCTGGGATTCAAGATTTTATTTTTGATTTTCTCTGCCTCGCTAGTGCTATATGCTTGGGATAACTTCGCCGTCACCGTTTTCCTGAAAAGAAATCAGCAAACACAGCGGCTCATCGATGCTAAACTCCGTTCGAGTGTGGTCTTAAATACGAAACTCGATGTTTAAAAGGGTGTGTGCTGTGGGCATACCGTTTGATAGAAGGCTCCTCAGTATAAGTAGGAGGTGAATGGGGTGTGGGGTGGAAACGGTAGAATGCTTAGGATACTGCTAATTCTGGCTGGCCATAGTTGGCGTAGCCTTCATTTTGCTCCGCTGTAGCATGCGAATTAATCTCAGGTATGTATATACAGTACAGCCAGTTGTTTTCTAGCTCAATCCCGGAGAACGACAAGGTATCCAAAGCTATATCTCTCTACAAACATGGAGCTTCCTCTTTACTTTATACTGAGATTGCAAAAATTTCGGCAAAAGGTTTATCAATGGATGATAGGTGAATACAGAACTATAAATCCTTCCAACAGCTAGTATATTACTCCAAAGACAAGCCAACTTTGAATCAATCATCTAAATCTAAGCATCGACGAAAATATATCTCAGCATTGTTCAACACTTCCCAAGATATCAATTCGGCAAAATCAAAGCATGATTTCAATGGGAAATTCAACGTAATCAACGGGGAATTAAGACCTACTTCTCCATAAACTGTCCCGCCAGACTCTTACTTCCCGGCTTCTGCTCCGCAAACGAATAACTCTCCGTTGTGGGATGCCCGCCTTCAAACCCATGCATCTCTTCACCGTGCTTCTTTTGATCCTCCAAGGACGAAAACATAGATGATCCTCGCGTTTCGCTGTGTCCATGATGTCTTCTCGCACTCTCTTGCACAGCCTCAGATTGGGATGGGTCGAGCTTTTGTGTGTGAGGTCCGTCGCGGTTTATATTTGTGGCTGGCGTGGGCTCAGCGCCGGCGCCGCCGCGGCGGGTGCCTGCTTTGGATGGGATGCCAGTTCTGGGTCCGCCAGAGGGTGGGCTAGACATATTGCCGTGTTAAAGGAAGGTAGAAAGTGGGTGATGGAAGTACGGATGGCTGCTACAGGTCGGTTGTTAGCACCATTATCACCAGCATTCCTAGGATCGGGATTTACATTATTTTTATTATACGAAGTTTGATGGCTTATAGAAGTAAACTGCAATTACAAAATCAAAATCAATTTGTGTAAGGCGTCTTTTATATTTCACTGCATACTCTGTGCTTTATCTTGATAGTTGCAGCGAAAGCGTAGTTCTGGGCTATGATATCATCGGGTCTGTCAGCGTGGCCAACAAACACTCCTTTTGCCTCCCAACCAGTAAAGAACATTGCGCATTGCTCAATTTATTGTTCAACACTAAGACTAGGAAATTTAATTTTGAGACCACGGCCTGTATTGAATCATAACATCGTTTGTAAGTTCGGGCTATATGCAGGTTCATCAAATGATCACACATTAGTTCGTGTCGCACTTGATCGCGTACTTGTGGCTCACTTTTCCGCTTCTACTTCTTTTTCTTAACTAACAGACGGGAGGGTCTTAGATCCCCAATATCTCTCCATTGCGGCCCCCTTGCCCAACCACCCCTCTCCGAATACGGGTGTCGGGTATCGCAGCTCATCAACAATCTGATGATAAGGGGTGTAGAAATCTCCATGAGCACCCTTCTCACAATCATCTAGCCGGACGAAAATACGTTCCTTTTTTTCTCCTCGATGCCGACGGTGGTGTCGATGACCGTGTCGTCGCTTATGATGCTTGCTATGGCCGTAATGGCGATCATGGAATCGTGGGCGGCATGTTCGTTTCGGTTGAGGAGCGTAGATTGCGTAGATAGTGTACATAAACAGTAAGAAATGCACAACCCTATGTTCGATTGTTACTTTTCACGTATTGGTTAATTGATGCTCCGGAATCTTCGAACTTCATACCACACAACCCCGCAAAACACCACAGCACCAAGCTCCAACGATCCAATCTCGTACAAAGTAGGAAAACATTCTCGGGCAAACTTGTTCTCCTCATTGCAAATGATAACAGCCAATCCGTCTGTCACTGCGGGCCTCCAGATTTGAAAGTTGGCATGCCATATGGCGAAAAAGATAGCGGGGATAAGTGCGACACAAAGGAGCGCATCCCCTACAAGTCTCACGATTCTATGTAGAGATTCGAAAAGATAAGTGGCGTATACTATGCTGACGGTATTGAATAAAAACGAGAAGCCAAGCTGCATCGAGATGGTTGTCAGCGGTGAGCATTTCAGTTCTAGCTGGGAGAAAAATGAAAGGAGGCACTCAAATATACTTTCCGGATGGTCACGTCTAAAGCATCACGGGCGTGGTGGGAGAGCGTAGGAAAAGGGAAATAATTAAGTAACAAAAATAATGGCATAGTAAAAATATTAATTCTTTTTTCATACCATCACAATCGGGGTAATATCCTGCCATCGTCCCAATTTTGAGCCTGTCGCTTCCACGAAGCTCTCATCCCAACGCGGCACAGCCGACGCAAACAATGAAATTGAAATTACTGCAAAGACAGCAGCTGAAAATCGACCGTACAGATCCTTCTCCCAACGAGGATCCCTATTATCTTCAGCAGGGTGAGAAATCTGGGCCTTTGGAATCAGTGGCCAGTTCATGATGGTGGTGTTAGGGTGAACGGGTGTAAAGGAAAAATCTCGATTGTCTCCGGGACAATCTGGTAGAGGAATAGATATGACCAGCACTCTGAGGACCTCTTTTCTTGGGGAAGATTGAGAAAATAGAAGATATTTCCTCCGTTAAGAAGGAAAGGAGGGAGAGAAGGGCGGGATGATCTCCCTGAGACGATAATCAACAAGAGCGGGGGAAGGCAAGAAACCCAGACGCGTAGTTACGAGAGGGAATATCCATTTTTCACCCTTTTTTTATGTTTATTTTTTTCCCGCTTGTCATGTCGCGAGAAACGATCGCGAGGTGCCGTTGGGAGCGAGATGTGCAACTTGGGAGTGTGTTGACCCTTCTGGGATTTGGCGTTGACGGTTTTAGTCGTCCATGTCGGGTCGCGTTGGGGTTTGTTTTTCTGCAAGCTGTTGTGAAACAATCGGCCAATGAATGTTCAGAATCCGACAATGCAGAATGAAGCTGAAACAGCAGACTTCAACCTCGGGTTTCAAGTTTAAGGAGTAAATCGTTGAAGATTCCAGAGACACTACTGGATATTGTTGACCGGCTCAACATTTTACCACTGAATATGAGCTAAAGAACCTGAAAATACCCAGACCCCAAGTAGTACACATAAGAACTATTACCAAACACAACCAAGTCCACTTCAGAGTTAAAAGGATATTTCAGAAACCAAACATGGCAGAGAGCCTCCCAGGAAACAACAGCCAAAATATTTTCCAAACCCCAACAAAATTCATACAAGAAAATTGGCATAGTAGAGTCCGAGCAGCATTGATTCGGTTCCCCGTATCTCACGCGGTATAGTCGCAAAACGAACAAAAAGCATATTCCCAAGAAATAGGAAGCAAGATGTCAGGACGCTTTCCAGACCGCTGACATTTCCCAAATGAAAAAAAAAGGGAAAGAAAAGAAGCTTAAACATGGATTACCAAACTAGTATTCAAATGGTCCAACTCGGGGAATCTCGACGAACGATGCAAGCAAGCCAGGGTTCCACACAATTGTTATGCACTCACTTCTGCTTCCTGAGACGCAATTTCGCCCCCAGCTTCCGTTTCCGCCCAGGATCCCCACAAAGCCTGCTTAGCTTTGATCTTTAAACGTCCACCGATCGCATTGCCGCTTTGCTCAACCTTAACGGCATCCTTAGTAGCCAAAACGAGAACTTCGAAGAACAGTTTCGTCGCATCACTCTTGCTTGTGTGCTTCTCAGGAAGAAGGTCTTGGAAGAGGACACTCTTGCCCTTAGATTGCGACGGAGAAGTGGCAGATGGTGGCGCACCAAATTGATCGCGAAGGATATGAACAGCATGCTTGGTTCCGAGAGAAATCGGACCGCTGTCGATAGGCTGGATAGTAGTATCGCCTTCATCGTATTCTTCTCGGTGGCCAATTCCTTCTTCATCACTCCACTCTTCGCGCTCTCGAAGAGCTTGGTCTTCCTCTTCGCCAGGTAGATGAATTTCAGTAGCATTAAGTACGCTGGATGAATCAGCTCCCAAGCCGACTCCTTCATCAACGTGCACGATGCCTTCATCTTCTTCCAATTCGAGGCGTGGTGCTTTATCTCCTCCACTCATACCCATGTCGGAAACTCCACTATCCCTTTTTCGCTTTAGTTGACCAGCTTGTCTCATGGAGTCGATTGAAAGCATATTTCTGAGTTCCGGTGCCCAACTGAAAACACTGCCACCTCCCATAACACTAGAAGCAAATTCACCTTTTTCTTGCATTGCCATTAAAGTCAGAAGTACGGGGTCTCGCGGCAGGAACGATAAGACTGAATCTGGTTTCAAAATCTTGGAACGGTCATCTTGCTGCTCTTTGATTTTACTTGTTGAGAAAAAGGTATCATGGTCTGGTTTGATTAGCTTTCTCCGCTTAGATCGCTGCTGTTGCCGTGCTGTAACAACCTCTTCATTCATGAATGTATCGTCCATCTCACGGACGACGCTTGAGCGCGCAGATGAAAGAGGAGATTGTGAGTCCCGCAAAAAGTGGGGTTGGAGGTCTGGCATAATGGTAGACTCCTCTGGGATAGGGACACCCAGTTCCTCCATTCCACCCATTGCCACATCTTCGTCATGCTGCACTGCTTTGTCCATTTCTTCCTGAGCAAGGCGAGTATCTTCGCCACCAAGTTTAAGTAGTGGAGCGACATCTTCGCCAAGGTCAAGGTCCAGATCGTCGTCGAATAGTCGGGGCTCTTCGCTAAACAAGTCATCTCCAATGGAACGCGCAGCGGGGGCGTTTCTGCCCACTTCAATACTGGTATCATGGCCAAGTGGAATATCTTCATCCTCTCCCAAATCGAGGATAAGACCTGTGTCGTCTTCGAGATGAGGCCTCTCGATAGGTCGCAATTTTTGGGGGGAGCTGCTGTCGGGGAGTAGTTGGGTAGACCAGCCCAATGAAGAAGCGGGCCGCTTGTCATGGTGCTCAAGCTGCAATGGCTGAGAGAAAAAAATAGACGTATCCAAATTCATAAATAGGTCAGACTCGGTCAAAACATCAGGGAGAGTGATGCCACCAGCCGGCAAGGGTACTGTGGCTGGAAGGTCATTATTGTTGGTTAGTCGAAATGCCTGGTGCGCACAAATTAGTAAGGCATGTAAGATTCAACGTTCGAAACAGGGTGGATGACACTGACCATCTTAATCTTCATTAACGCTTCGTTGCAATCGTCGAGTAGGTATCGAGTCTTGCGACTGTAGATCCGAACGACACCCAAAAGCAGCTGGCCACTAAGGCGCAGAGCCATGGGTGCCTGACCTTGGTCTACAATGGCGTTGACACTGCTTTCGATATCAGATTGAAGGATGTGTGCTTTGGATAGCTTGCGCTCAAGGTTGGCAGAAAGCCATACCCGAGCCAGCGGCCCAGTTTTGGACAATAGTGTTTCGGAATAGAACATTGTGAACACGCGATATTCAAAGCTATGGCAGTTGAGAGGTCGTGGTTGGCTGCGTCACTCGGGTCAAGTCAAAGAGAGCTCAGTCAACGGAAAGCATTGACGCGAACGGGTGTCCACAACATTGAACACGGGGTCGTGGGGTCGCGACAGCAGCACCGAAGAATTCCTCGAACACGAGTACAAGGAGGATGATATATTCGCAATTTGGCTTGGTATGGTCAAGCAAACAAGAATTGGTCTTGTTGGCGAAATGGATCAAGTTGCTAGGAAGAGGGGGTCGCGTCTTGGAGGATGTTGTGGTGATGGTCGTTCCCTGGGAGAAGAGACGAAGGCAGAAGCAAAAACAACAAACTCGGGTGGCTGGAGACCGCCAAGACCGCCTCAATGGTCACGTGTAGGTTTGTTACAACTCTGTTACTCGGCTGACAAATATCTTACTAGTGTATTTGGGGTACGGAGACGGAAATGTAACACTCCGATTTACCAATCGTTGCGGATACAGAGCTTACGTAACAACCGCCAACCGACTTGACGCCGCAGAAGAACAACAATCCAGTTCAACGTCTGAGAAAAGAGCAATTCTGTGAGCGATCAAGGAGAGTAGCGGAGTCTACCTCCCTAGATTATTGATACCTGTCTGTTGCTCCAATTCAATTGAGTGGATTCGGCCTTTCATTTCCTTCCCTCTTCTTCCCTTTACCTTCGTTCTGACTTCCATCCGATCTTGTCGACGACTATCTGACATTATTCGTGTCTAGCCTCAAAGCCATACCCCGGTTCATGCTTTCAACGCATCCATTTTAGAATTGGGCTTCCTGCTAGCCTCCTTTTTGGTGCGGGATGAAGGGGAAAGCTGGTAGAGGTGATATTTAATGGACATGAAAGTTTAAGACATGTCCGCACTGTACCCGTCCTCTTTACCGCTTCATAATGGGCCCATCCCCTCTCGACGAGCGCCGTCTCCTGCCCCATCGCCCGTAAAGCGACCTACGACCCAATCTTCTTCTATCACCTCGGCCTACTCAAAACTCAGCCCACAGGAGGCTGCGAACCGTCTCAATACAGATCTAACCCATGGCTTGACCCCGACCGATGCCGAAGCGCGGCTGCTTCGAGATGGCCCCAACGAGCTGCCGCATGACGAACCGGAGCCACTTTGGCTACGATTCCTAAAGCAGTTTAAGGAACCATTAATCCTTTTGCTCCTTGCTTCCGCCGTGATATCCTTTTTTATGCGCAATTTCGACGATGCAGTTAGCATCACCCTAGCTGTTACTATTGTTGTCACTGTGGGATTTGTGCAGGAATATAGGTCAGAGAAATCGCTCGAGGCATTAAACCGACTCGTTCCGCACTATGCTCACTTAGTGCGCAATATACCATCCGGGTCCACCGGTCGAACAACCCCCGGCACTGCGAGCACAAATGATCAGTATGAAATGCAAGAACTTACGGACAGCTCCTCATCCTCCGCAAATGAGGCCGCTAAAGGATCCACAACCGTCATTGCTAGCAAATTGGTACCTGGGGATTTGGTTTTATTCTCTACTGGCGATCGAATCCCGGCTGACGTGCGTATCACGCGCGCTACACATCTGGCTATAGACGAATCCAATCTAACAGGAGAGAATGAGCCGGTATCGAAGTTTTCTCGTGCCCTCGGTAGACCAACAAAAAGCGAACATTTGAGTAATAGTTCTGCTCCTCCTCGACCACCCTTTTACGATTCCCCCGCGGCCGGTACGGTCGGGACAGACCTTCGCCTTAGTGAGCAACATAACATCGCTTTTATGGGAACATTAGTTCGATCCGGTCATGGTCAAGGCATTGTAATTGCTACCGGCCCCAATACCGAATTTGGAAGTATCTCGGCGTCCCTCCAGGAAATTGAAAGCCCGAGAACTCCTTTGCAGCTATCAATGGATCGCCTCGGGCAAGAACTGTCCTACGTCTCTTTTATTGTTATTGGTTTGATTGTCATAATTGGATTAATCCAAGGCAGGAAGTTGCTCGAAATGTTCACCATTGGCGTATCACTCGCGGTAGCAGCTATTCCAGAAGGACTTCCAATCATTGTTACAGTCACGCTTGCCCTTGGGGTTCTTAGAATGGCAAACCGCGGTGCAATCGTGCGAAGACTGCCGAGCGTTGAGACACTTGGCTCTGTCAATGTAGTTTGCAGTGATAAAACCGGCACCCTCACACTTAACCACATGACTGTTACAAAGATGTGGCATTTTGACGCCGAAAGCCCATTCGAAATTTTGAAAGATGGAGCAGGCACTCTCTCCGCAGCAGCACAATCAATCCTTCGTGTTGGAAATATCGCTAACAACAGCCGCCTTTCGCGCGCGCATGCCAATTCCCCTGCAACTGCGGCATCAGCTGCGATCTTGTCATCAACAGCCGACCGCTCCTCAGGCACGGTAAGAAGTCGCTGGGTTGGCCAACCCACAGATGTCGCCCTCCTTGACCTCTTAGACACGCTAGGCGAAGATGATCTTCGGCTTCGAATTAGCACGCGAATGTCAGAAACACCCTTCAGTTCGGAACGAAAGTGGATGGGTGTTGTTGTCAGCAGCAGCTCCACATTAAACGGTATTACTAGTAATGAGAGTTCTGGCGAAGTTGCATACATCAAGGGCTCGCTTGAGGAAGTCTTGAAGCGCTGCGATACCTATTTGACCAAAGATGGCCGCGAAGTAATATTAGATGAGCGACGGAAACAGGATGCAAGACAAGCTGCGGAATCCATGGCCCAAGAAGGGTTGAGAGTAATCGCCTTTGCGAGCGGACCAATCAGAAGCGCACGAGGGCCTAGCAGTCAAAGACCAAGTTCCCATCATTCAATGCATGATCACTCTCAACTACACGGCGAAGAGTGTTACGCCGACCTTGTTTTCTCTGGGTTAGTGGGCATGAACGATCCTCCGCGTAAGGACGTACATAGGTCAATTCGCAGGCTTTTAACAGGAGGAGTCAGGGTTATCATGATCACCGGCGACGCCGAAACGACTGCAGTTGCAATTGCCAAAAAACTAGGTATGCCGATAAACCCGTCAGCGAATGCACGTGCGGTTTTGAGAGGTGACGAAATCGACCACATGAGCACGGAAGAGCTAGCTCAGGCAATCACTGGTACATCGATATTCGCTCGCACTAGCCCAGATCATAAGATGAAAATAGTCAAGGCTTTGCAATACCGGGGAGACGTCGTAGCAATGACGGGGGATGGAGTGAACGATGCACCGGCTTTAAAAAAGGCGGATATTGGGATCTCGATGGGCCTGTTAGGAACCGATGTTGCCAAAGAAGCTGCCGATATGATTTTAACCGATGACGATTTTTCTACGATCCTCAGAGCTATAGAGCAAGGGAAGGGGATTTTCTACAATATTCAGAATTTTATTACATTTCAATTGAGCACTAGCGTTGCAGCGTTGAGTTTGGTTCTTATCAGTACGGGATTGGGATTCAAGAATCCTCTTAATGCTATGCAGATTTTATGGATTAGTAAGTTCATGCAATGCCCTATTATTCAAGATGATTGATGCTAATTTCAATTAGATATCCTCATGGACGGACCCCCGGCCCAATCGCTCGGCGTTGAACCAGTTGATCCCTCAATCATGGTCCGCCCTCCCCGTCCTAAACACGCCCGCGTTCTCACCAAGCCCCTTATTAGACGTGTCCTCACTTCGGCCGCCTGCATAATGCTCGGTACTCTCGCCGTATATATTCACGAAATGATCGACCATACCGACGAAGTTTCCGGAATCACTTCGCGGGTAGTAACTCGGCGCGACACCACCATGACCTTCACCTGTTTTGTTCTTTTTGACATGTTCAACGCGCTAGCATGCAGGAGTGAAGGGAAATCACTACTACGTGGGGAGCTCGCGCTGACCAGCAACAAAATGTTTAATTATGCCGTGCTCGGTTCGCTCCTGGGCCAGGCATGTGTGATCTATCTTCCGATACTGCAGGATATCTTTCAAACAGAGCCGTTGGGCTTAGGTGACCTATTTACATTACTGTGTATTTCTAGCTCTGTGTTTTGGGTTGATGAGATTCGGAAATATTTGATGACCAGAAGCCGGAGAGGCGGGCTTTTTGGCTTTGCTTCGTCGCAATTGTCTGGAATTGGGTACAGCGTTAACGTATAATAGAGTAGAAAGAGCCGTTTTGCTTTCGCGTCCTCCCTTGTTGTTCCTTGCTGAATAATTCTTTTACCATCGAGTCATAAGGCAAGGTATACATATGCTTTCCTCTCATTTTGAGGCTATTGTATAAATAGAATGGATAAAAAGATCATGAAAATTCTCTATATACATACATAATGGATGCGAATCTATGCTGAAGTTAGTACCGCTTCTTCGCCGATGAAAATGGTACGATGAAAAAGGTAAGCCCAATGAAACATAAAATAATTGAAAAGAGACTACATAATGTGAGTCATAACCATAATTTCAAAAAAAAAAAAAACGCCAGCTGTCAGTGCAAAACCTGGCTACACAACCAATATCGGGTATCACAGTAGGACCGAGATAAAAAACAATAATGCAAATATAGAAACGGCAAAAGGTTAACGAAATGTCGGAAGAAAAGAAGCTAAGATCTATACGCTCTTTTCGTTCAAATCATCCTGGCAAGGGTGATGTGAAGGTGGCACTGATGGAGTTGCCGTCTGTGGAGGTGGTGCGTCGGGAGGTGATGACAGGTCTTCGCGTGGGACTAGGTGTGCAGGCACATCAGGAATGTGTAAAGAGGGTGCTGCTGATGCCGGGGTGTGGTGTAAAGGCACTGACGGTAGTGGCGCTCGTTTTGAACCGAAAACTCGTGCTAATCGATATCGTCGTTCCGGGCTAGGTTGTCGGCTCCCTGATCCGGATGGGGTGTAAGTATCAGAGGATAGTTCTTTTGGAATATTATCCATGCTATGACTTGGAGAAATTCTTCCATTTTGAACAGGGCGTGCAGCCATCGCACTATGTTCCTGGAAGCCGTAGAGCTCTGCACGGGGAACATGGTGAATATTGTCACTGGGCTGTATTCTCTGGGGAGTCCAGGCAAGATAATCACGGCGAACTTCAACATAATCGTACGCGAATTCTCCGAGTTGGTCGTCATCCATACCAAGGAGCTCAGCTTCCTCGGTTGCGCGAAGATTGAGCCCGGGAATGAAGTTGATAGCGTACGCAATGATGGCAGAAACTACAAACGAATAGCCCATACACGCGAGAATGTAGGCGATCTGGATGTAAAGCTGGCGATAATTGTGAATGATCCAACCACCCACGTGAGTATGGGTCTCCGGATTTATAGCGCCAACATTGACTCCATCAAGGCCAACGATAGCGTCATCACCGAAAAGTGCATTAAAGATAAGGCCAACAATTCCTGCAACGCCGTGTTCAGCTAGAATATCCATAGAGTCGTCGATTTTGAGCCAAAATTTGACTATATCAAGTTAGTCACCAAGATACACAGATAATCGGGACGAGAACTTACTGTTGGTGCTGTAGTTGGATACGACACCAGTGACAATGCCCAGAATAACGCTCGCCCAAGGAGGGAGATAACCTGAAGCCGGGGTGGCAGCAACAAGGCCAGAGATTGTACCAGAACACCAGCCAACCATTGTCCACTTACGAGCGAGCCTCCAATCGAGAAGAACCCAAGTTATAGCTGCAAATGCCGCTGTCAAGTTTGAGTTCCAGCATGCAACCACTGCACGAAGATTGGCACCGAACGCGGAACCGCCGTTAAAACCGAGCCATCCAAACCAAAGTAACACGGTTCCAAGGACGATTAGGGACATATTATGCGGGCGGAAATTGAGCATCATACGCTCATGACGGCGGCCGAGGACCATAGAGTAAGCGAGACCAGACATTCCGGAGACGACCTCGACAGGCCCGCCACCCGCATAATCCATGACGCCATATTTTGCAGCCCATCCGTTACTATTCCAAACCCAGCACACAACTGGGCAATATACAAGGGTTGCCCAAAAGAATACGAACACCATAGCTGGTAAGAGCCGACCACGTTCGGCGACGGCTCCCATGACGATGGCTGCGGTAACCGCACAGAATTGCATCTGACAATTTATCAGGATTTGAGGATCGAATTATGCGAATACAAAGGAAGGGGTTAAATACCTGGTAGAATGCGAAAAGCAGCCCGGGAATGAGCGGAGAACCAGGGCTCGGGTCAGCGAGGGTTTTCATAAGCCCGAAATTTCGCAAATTTCCAATGAATCCGTTTGTGGCAGTGGTCGAAAAGGCTAAGGAGTAGCCCCAAAAATACCATTGAAAGAAGATAACAGACATGGAACCCATGCACGCCCAGATCATGCTAAGGGCAGACTTTCGACGCGCCAGGCCAGAATAGAGAAACGCCAGGCCGGGTACCATGATCATGACCATCGCCGAAGCAATGATAATGTAGGCCTGGTCCCCTGACTGAAACCATTTGTTGAGATTTTCGATTCCTATGGAAATTGTTTTATTAGCGGCGGGTAAAGAAGACGCTACAAAGAAGAGACCGAACTAACTTGAATTACCACCCAGATCCTTGTCTGTACTCAGTGAAAAGTTAGAAGGAGCGCCGGTCCAATTGTAAGAAGCATAGTCTGGAGCGTAGGGCGCCGACATCTTCTGGTCGTGCTGCCCGAGCTCCTATGTAATTTCTCTTCTCCTTTTGTTTCTCTCCTTTTGTTTCCTAATCACCACCAGGTTATCAAGGTCAAAGGGAAACTGTTCCTCCTCTTTTCCTTTGATCTAAAGGCAAGGTGACCCCTTAGGCTGATTGGACTGAGGTACGAAACGAGTTTAGATAGGATAGCTTTCTATCTCAAAAGGGAGGAAATCGAGGGGATCTGCATTACGCAGTCAGTATGTTCTGGAAGTGTGTTTTCAGATAAATGGGCATCATTTGGCAGAAGGAGCATTTGCCACCCCTGTTTCTTCTCTATCAGACTGGGATAGATAAACACCCTCGGAAACTCACCTTATGGAATCTATCAGCGAGTCAAACTGCCTCTTTCCTAAACGTAGAGCCCTACAGTTGAACCGCAGATGGACCAAAGATACATATGCAATCCAAACAGAAAAATGGAAAAAAAGACAATCGAGTGTGATGGACAGAAGATGATCAAAGGAAATGAATGACCACTGGTTCTCAGGGGAAAAGAAAAAGCAGTATCTGTACAGGCAAAGAAAACGAGCGAGAATCAAAAAAAGAGAGACAGATTGGATACCAAGACGGTTGAGGAAACGAGAGATATCCAGCCTCCAGAGCGGAAATACGTCGCAGTACCGGATTGGTACCGCCATTTCCTGTTTGGGTAGATATGGTTTGAGGAAACGGGAAGATCAGGAGGCGCGAGCCACAATCAGCTCGTATGGTATTGGTAAGGACCGTTACCACAGTGTGTTCCGATCCATTTTCGTGGCCGATGAAGACGGCAGAAGATATATAGCCAGCCACGGAAGTATGGGAGAAACGCTCCGTACCGCAGAATATTCTTCAAGAGACGAGGGTCTCGTCCTGCTGAGGTGCAGATTGCTCCTTCGGACGGGAAGCGGGCAACAGGCATGATTTGGGAACATTTCTCTGGCGGAAACTAGCCACTGGGAAGACCAAGCGAACAACTCAAGTCTACTCAATGGCTGATCAACCCCCACGAGAGGGCTCACCATTCATGGATGAGAACGAAGTCAAAGGCAATTCAAGATATCAATACTTTGTATCGTATGACACACACCGTCGCGGCAATCTAACAGAAGAGAAAATCTAGGAACCTTTGCCTATCATGACCTCAGCCCTATCAGTTCCTTTTCACGGTAATAATCAAACTTCAAACCGCTTATCAGGAAATCCCCAGACCCACGGGAAGCCAAGCTTTTCCCACCCAGATGGAGAAACGGACAAATTCCGAGCTCACGATTGGTCGATAAGCTGCCCGATATTCCCCTAAACTTTAAAATCTGGTAGATGAGCTGGCGAAGTTCAGAGCTTGACGATTGAAAACATGTAAACCGGCGATGATATGGTGATAACGGATTGAAAAGACAAAAGAAGCTTTCTGTGCCAGACCTTTTCCGTTCACTAGTTACCAGCGGGACCCGCAGATAAAAAAGGATATTTGCATCTTTATCTTCTGCAATCCACTTCTCTGATTGGCTCGGACAACGCGCACAGCCACGAGCGGGCTTACATAAGACATCCCTATCATTACAGCGGAGCGTCAGCCAATCAATATGCCTAGAACCTCCTTATCTTGCGGTACAACCGGACGCACACCGGGAAAAGTATCTTTGTTTCGCGATTCAGCCGTGGCTTAATGTCCATCTCGGTCGCGTCCCTTCGT
Organism: Amauroascus verrucosus; assembly: GCA_001430935.1. Classification (NCBI taxonomy): domain Eukaryota; kingdom Fungi; phylum Ascomycota; class Eurotiomycetes; order Onygenales; family Onygenaceae; genus Amauroascus; species Amauroascus verrucosus. The sequence goes on from LJPJ01000121.1 coordinate 92,000, forward strand.
TCTTTGATCTCCGTGGGGAAGAGATTACCCCTGAAACACGCTCGGTGCCCGTGCGTCATTCTTGACAACCCGATTCCTTTTCGAGCCCTTCATAGATATGAAAATCTCCCGGGAGATGTAGGCGCCTTCATAGTCAGACTCTCAAACACCCGTCTCAACCCCAAGGTTGCCGGTCTAAGGGTAGGATGTTGGCAGCTTCGAATATGCCATCAGAGTAAAGCAACGAGGCCGCGAACAATAGGGAATATTCCGAAGCCGGCGTGCAAAAGAAGGTCCGTAAAATTAGTATTCTACATCATGCCAGCCTCGTAGAGTACCAAACAATATTCCATAAACAATATTTCTTCTGGTTCCGACAAACGATGGTAAGGGTTCGATAAAAGCAACAGGAAATTGCCCTTCTTTATACAATCATCGCCCTAGACCTAACACGCTCATCAGCCGACAACTTATCGATCACGTCTCCACCACTCTTCTCAATCTCCTCCCATTCTTCCTCTTCCAGGCCCATCACCATCACAATCTGTGCACAACGCCCGAACGCCTCGCGATGTCGATAACGACTTCCCCCACCGGCATCTCCCCTCACGGAGCCTTCGCCGATGTCCACCGCGGCCGAGATTATCCCCATTACATCCCGTTCTAGCCTAGTTGCCCCCAACGCATTCACTCGCCCATGATATGACCATATCCTCTTCTCCAGCAACCGTGCTAACGAGGCTATCGTCACGCCCATTAGGCGATCAAATGATCGACTGGTCAAAATTCTGGAAATGGGTACCAATAGTTCCTTCCAGGAAGCTGCAAATCGACGGCGAGCCTCACTTGTAGAACCCGCAAGCTCAGTCGGCTCCACTTCTCCTTCGTCGAACTCGTTGCTTGTTTCGCCGTCGTGGCTGTGAGGCTGGTATTCAAGGTCGCGGAAAGCGTCCGCAAGAATAGGCCGCAAACGAGTTTTCACAACGTTATTGAACACAACCTGGATTCCGTCACCAAGAAGATTTTGAGCTTTGGATTCAAATGAAGACGAAAGCGAGCGCAATGCCCCTAGCACTAATGTTGCATCATCGTCGAGCGGGAACAAGCTGGGAATCCTGCTTTCCGAGATCGTGTCGATTGCACCCCCAGAATCTTGTGGATTCGAGGGTTCTGGCTCTAGAAAATTTTTCACAATACGCCGAACATAATCAACGGCAACATCAAGATTATTGATGAGAACAAGGAATGAAACAACAGCCGCCTCTGGAGGGGGCCCGCCGGGGACCATCGGTCGGGGGTAAGTTTCATCCCGCATCTTTCGCTGAATCATACCAATGAAATCCGCACCAAGCACTCTTGCAACTGCAGGAATCACATTCACCACGACTGATTTTTGACCAGTAGCAAGTGACTGCTCAAGGACCTTATTCATAATATACATGATATCGTCAACAGCAGAAGTTATGTGCGGCTGGTTTAAGGACGGAGGCTGCTGCAGGTCTAGGGTCAATTCGCAGGGGCTCTCGTCAATCTGAAACGCCTTTTCAACGGACCGCCGGAGGAAGAAGGCTGTCATCGAATTAAACGGTGAGACAAGACGTTCATTAACCTTTTGGCTCAGGGGAGACTCAAGCAAGAACTTCGGCAACAAAAGTTCTTCGGAATCATGGACCTATGAAATCGTGATAAGCTAATAAGAATAAATAGTGCTCAGGATTAGTACACTGAACATACTCTACATTTATCGGCCAAAAAACGACTGTAAAGAGACCAGCGTCCTAGCATGAGAGACATCTCATTGAGAATACCATCAACCTCTTTCATATCGACACCCTCATCCTCAGATGTAGTGTCCCTGACTCCCGGTGAATTGGTTCGCTGCGGAGCGCCTCCTCGGGGATTCGGTAAAAAGCTTTGTACCAAGAAGGTAAATGCGTAGGATTTAATATCAGTAAGTTTTCGGTCGACATGTCGCTCTTCACTCCAAGTTTCCAGAATGATACCGCCCTGGACATCAGCTTCGATTTGAAGTTTTTCGATGACCCTAATCATCTTCCCGGACCCATAATGACGTTCTACTAAGCCGCCATGACCCTCGATAATCTGCGCGATGTGTTCGAATAATTTGGTAAGTGCATTGGCGTAGAAGAACCCGTCCTTGCTTTGGGCACCGCCAGTGCCTGTATTTAAAGTGGTCCGCGCACGGCTCGCAACACCTTGGCATACATATTTGCCATAAACATCCAGTCCAACTGCAGATCTATCAATCAAGGGAAACAGTTTAAAAAAGCGAGTAATTTTCGCGCCGTCGTTCTCTTTAACCGCACGATCAAACTCGCGGAGAAATAGACCGCATAATGACTCAGCTGCATTCTCCAATGTAACAGCAGGGGGATCTGGAACTTCTGTTGTCGGCACAATATCTGCAGCAAAGGCACTCTTTATGATTTTGGGCGGTATTTTTGATGCGCGATTCATGTAGGATGCTGCCATCTCCCAGTCCTGAGAAGCACCCATTGACCCAGCGACACCGAGCACACAAGCTTTAAGCTCTACCACTTGTTCAACCATTTGCAACGTAGCTTTTACTCGAGATTGCTCCAAATCTAGCCGTTGGACAGCGCTGGAGATTCGCTGGGCGGTGGCTGCTGTTTCTGTGAGCATACAATGGCTAATTGCACGAGTATTGCTAGTCTGGGACCCAATACGTGCACGGAGAAGATCGAGGCGACCCAATTCGCGAGAAAAGTCCTTCTGGGAAGCTACCAACGCGTCAAGGCGTGCGGTCACAGAGGCTTCGCGGTCGTGGAGCGCGGAGAGAGTAGATTTAATGTCGGCGACGGTGCTTGCATTGAAAATGTCTGGTAAACTTTCGCCTTCGGCTTCTTCACGTTGAGAGCTGCCGTTGGCTATTATATCCTTTGGGCTCATTCTATAAGTTGTAGGAAACGAAATCAAACAATTGTCAATAGTAGTATTTTGGCGTTGCCAGCAAGAATGAAGGCTCGCCGTGGAGGAGAAAAGGGAGTTTGACCGCATGAGTTGTGGGGAGCGTGGTCGTCTTGGCACAAGCTGTATGAAGAACGGGGAAGCATCGTCGATTTAAATACAGGCCTATGCATCCACCCGAGGAGAGAAGATTGTCTTGCTGGTTCTTGACCCGGAATTCTCTCCCTTAACTCCTCCTTTTTTTTTTGGATAATCAATGCTCTCGTTTGAAATTAAATAAACAAACCACTGTGGTTCACCTCCATTGCTTCACGTTCCGCCTAATTAACCCCGCGAACACGGGTGTATGGTTCGGCTCGCGTTGCTCCGTCTCTTAGCTTGACTGGACGACAAAAAGGCTTCCACCACAGGTTACTGACGCTATTTTTGAAACATCAAAAGGTTCCTCTCAAGCATCCATAAGCAATCATGGGCAACGAAAACTCGATCATGATCGGCGATGATGTCCCGCCACAAACGCTTGAAAGCCGCAGTCTCGAGGCTGTAGCGAGATACATACATGAAAAGAACGTCAGGAAAATAGTGGTCATGGTATCTGCACCTCTCTATAAGTCGACCTAATCTTTAAGAGAATACCACGGAGAAGTGCTGACATTAGATAAATTTGTAGGTCGGCGCTGGAATCAGCACTGCAGCAGGAATACCCGATTTCCGCTCGCCGGACACTGGAATATATGCTAATCTTGCTCGCCTTAATCTTCCCACCCCAGAAGCAATATTCGATATACAATATTTTCGGACTGACCCACGCCCCTTTTACGCGATTACAAAAGAGATGCTTCCTGGGAAATGCAAGCCCACAATCACCCACTCATTTATTAAACTCCTTTACGCCAAGGGCCGGTTACTCAAACTATTTACCCAAAATATTGACTGCTTGGAAAGGGAGGCTGGAGTACCTGCGGAAATGATTGTTGAAGCCCACGGAAGTTTCGCTACCCAAAGTTGCATTGAGTGCAAGGTGCCGTATCCAGGAGACATGATGAAAAAGGCCATCGAAGCTAATGACGTTCCTTTGTGCCCTGAGTGTATGAATCTAGTAAAGCCAGATGTAGTCTTCTTCGGCGAGGCCCTGCCATCTAGCTTCTTCCTGAACCGTACACTCCCAGCCGCCGCGGATCTTTGTATCGTGATGGGAACCAGCTTGAGCGTGCAGCCATTTGCAAGCTTACCAAGCTTATGCCGAGAGGGTGTCCCACGTGTCCTCATCAATCTGACCGAGGCTGGAGGTCTGGGGTCTCGGCCAGATGATGTTTTGGTTCTTGGTGAATGCGACGACGGCGTGCTGAAGCTGGCAGAAGCCTTGGGTTGGCGGAAAGAGCTAGAGGAACTATGGGCCACAGTGAACCCCGAGAAAGCCGCCAGCGCGTTCCAAGAGACAAATTCGACACCGGTAACACGAGACGAACATCTTCGGGAGGAAGTAGAGAAACTGACTGAAGAAGTTGAGCATGCATTGGACATTTCGCAGGCGCATCAAGAACGTACCCGAGCGCAACTGCAGTCAATAGAAGTTAAGAGGTTCCATGGGCATGGAACGGCCGAAAACGAAGGGAGAACAATACAGATGTCGAGTACAGGGATGAACGGGGCAGACAGCGTCAATCAGGAAAATAATTCAACTGCTGGCAACGATAGGGGAGTGGAAACCAAACAGAGTTCTACAGAACGACAAATGGAAAGATTAAAGCAAGATTCATCGCTGTGAGCCATCGGTCATGGTAAAAACAGGTGCTCTTCTATCCGTTTCACGAACTTGTAACAAGCGGAGTTTACATAGCGCCGCATGTTACCTCTTTTTCTGAGGACAGCTATAATGATTTACGACATTTTAATAAACAGCGCAAAAGGGATATTCTCTTTTCGGGCAGGAGTCTGCACTCGATATGTGTGGGCCAATTCCGCTGAGGATTTTGTTCCCTCCTAATAATTATTAAATTTCTTTCTTTCTTTCTTTCTTTTTTTTTATTTTTGGTGTTAGAACGAGTGTAAATCAATATCCATACTAATGTGAATCTGGTGTTGGGTTTTTGAGTTTTTCAAGGGGCGTTCCTCCCAAGCGCCCCTGGATGACGAAAGTTTGCATCCCGCCAAGGTTTTGGATGTCTTGCCACAAGCAAAAGTGAAGTTGTTAGTTACATAGTTAGATGGAAGACGGCAGATGGAGGGCAGAAGGCAAAGAAGCTAGTATTATCGGCTGTCTCTCGCAAACGTCCCTTTTCCTCTACGCAATGCTCTCAGGAGTTGTCGTGAAGATGGCCAGATCTCCAAGTCGAGACGACCATCAGGGAAGCCCCCACCCCAAGAACCGCTGACCGAAAAGATATTTATAGTTCGGTGGTTCTGAGTTTTGAGCCTGGCCTCGGTGTCATCCTCCACTCTCTCCTCCTGAATGCAATTCTTTTCCTTTGTTCTCTCACCAGTATAAATAGTTGCTGATTAACTAACCCAACAGCAGCAGTGAGATTTCTCTCTCAATCTCTCTCAACACTCCCTTATTCATTTTGCAAGACATCTCATTCCTGGTTGCGGGGTAATCGCTCAGGCCAGCGCTGTGATAAGCTTACCACAATGACTCCCACCATTCCCCGCCGGCGGCCGTCCCGCAAGGGTGAGTCTGCTATTTTCACGACTTCTAGGCCCTAGAATCTGTTAAAGAATGAGCATTGACGTTTGGATGCACACATAGGATCAATGGCCGATATGCCAAAGGACTTGCTCGAGCAAGTGAAAGAGCTTGAGGAGCTCTTCGCAGTCGACCAGGCCCAGCTGAAGAAAATCGTGGACCACTTTGTGAAAGAGCTAGAGAAGGGTAACCATCCGTGCTTCTGGCAAGTTTCTGGGGCTCAGTTATGCTAACTGCATTGTAAAAGGACTTGGTGTTGAAGGTGGAAATATTGTGCGTACCCATCCTGCCTGCTTTTCACTCTTCCCCCTTCTTACCTCAACCATGGCTAAGACAAGACCTTGTCTTCTCTTATAGCCTATGAATGTCACCTGGGTTATGGGCTTTCCTACCGGCCACGAGCAGGGTACATTTCTTGCCCTCGATATGGGTGGTACCAACCTCCGTGTTTGCGAGATTTTTCTTTGCGAGAAAAAAGGCGAATTCGACATCACCCAGTCTAAATACCGCATTCCGGATGAATTAAAGAGTGGAAAGGCTGATGACCTTTGGGAATATATCGCCGATTGTGTCCAACAGTTCATTGAATACCACCATGAGGACGAAAAGCTATCGGACCTCCCTCTAGGCTTCACCTTCTCCTACCCGGCTACTCAAGAATATATCGATCACGGTGTTTTACAACGGTGGACGAAGGGCTTTGATATTGATGGCGTGGAGGGCGAGGACGTCGTGCCCATGCTAGAAGCCGCCCTTGCGAAAAGGGTATTACCCCTGATTCTTTATCCCCCGGGCGCGTCTTCGTCCAGCAAATGTTCGACAGTTTGACCAACTGACTGAAAAATAGGGTCTTCCCATCAAAGTTGCTGCTTTGATTAATGACACCACTGGAACTCTTATTGCGTCTTCTTATACTGATCCAGAAATGAAGATTGGCTGCATTTTTGGAACCGGAGTCAATGCCGCGTACATGGAGAATGCCGGATCCATCCCAAAGATCGCCCATTACAACCTTCCCCCAGATATGCCTATTGCTATAAATTGTGAATACGGCGCTTTTGATAATGAACGAATTGTTCTTCCACTAACCCAATACGACGTCGTAATTGACCGTGACTCCCCACGCCCTGGCCAACAAGCCTTCGAGAAAATGACCGCCGGTCTCTATCTCGGCGAAATCTTCCGTCTTGTTCTTCTTGACCTTGTCGATAACAAAGGCAACCTCATTTTCGAGGGCCAGGACGTCAGCGGCCTCCGCAAACCCTATTGTCTAGACTCCTCTTTCCTGGCCTACATCGAAGAAGACCCTTTTGAAAATTTATCCGAGACCAAAGACCTTTTCGAGCGCACTCTTGGAATAACGGCCACCAAGCCAGAGCTTGAACTCTGTCGCCGTCTCGCAGAACTCATCGGCACACGCGCTGCACGCCTCTCCGCATGCGGTGTTGCAGCTATATGCAAGAAGAAGAACATAAAATCTTGCCATGTTGGGGCTGATGGCTCAGTCTTTAACAAATATCCTCATTTCAAAGCCCGTGGTGCTAAGGCACTTCGCGAGATCCTTGACTGGGCGGATGACGAAGAAGATAAAGTCGTTATGAGCTCAGCCGAGGACGGTTCCGGCGTTGGTGCTGCATTGATTGCAGCGCTTACACTGGAGAGAGTTAAGCAAGGTAATTTGGCAGGTATTCGCAAGACCGATGCGATGAAGAAGTTGCTGTGACGGAGTGTTTTTGGTCGAAGTTTCACAATCGACCTGTGGTATCCCGCTACGTAGGGAGTTAGGTCGGGCTACGCGTTTTGGATCATTTTGGCTGACTTTGCTTTTATTTGGCTTGAGAGGGCTATTTGCTATGTATAGAAGAATATTTGTCTGAGGGGCTGTTATATATCGTATATACCTTTAATAGAATTTTATCCAATGTCCAACGATAAATCATGGGCCATTTTGCTTAGAATTTCAGTGGATGGATTTAGCGATGGGAATACTCAGGTATGCAAACACATGGAGAACGTTCATACATTAGAAACTGTATTATTTGGTTCAAATGGTGTCATGCCAATGCCCTTTATCCATGAATCTCCCACAGTCGAATCTTGCCCTGTTCATTCGCAACCGCCAAGTTGTCGGATGTTGGAGAAATAGCAACAGCAGAAATCCGTCCTAACGGTGTGCTTGACGTGGGCCAATTTTTGTAGACGGTACAAGATGGCAGATGCACTATGCGACATGAGTTAACTTTTCAAGCTGCAGAACGTAGAGAAAGGAGCGGGTTCAACCAACCTAGCCTTAAAGCATCTTTTTTCCATCGACTCGCCATCACGAGCAATTGTCCATCACTCGAGAAAACCAAATGACTTATTGGTGTCGTCAATTGATCCAGTGTCCGTATTGGCTTGGGATTCCTCGGTACTCCGGATTGTACGCCATCAGGTTCCCCGGTGGCCTTATTTGATTTCCTCTTTGCTTCGATCGCCCCTTTGACGGCGTCAGTAGCCCATGGTCTCCGATCGTATATGTTTACGATACCACTAGAACTTCCAATCGCTACCCACCGATCACGACCCAGATGCGGCTTGCCAGACTTCCCTCCTAAACTTATCACAGTGGTTCCGATAGCGCCTTCATCGACCCATCTAGCGACGATGCGCTTTTCCCTACTATCCCATTCGCTAACCTCTCCATTCTTGCCCACAACGCAAATACCTTCTCCATCGTTCCACCACGCAAAATCCGCCACGCCACCGCGACTGTCGATGCGAATTTGAGCAACCCATTGCATGGTTTTTGCATCGAGAATAGTAACAATGCCACCTCCTTTCCTTGTACTTCCTTTAAGGCCCATCCACCGTCCACAGGGGGAAAGCTTAAAGTTCTCCATGGATTTCTGCTCTTCCTTTCGGTCTGCCGTGCCGTTGATCTTCTCAACCTTACCAGTATCTAAATCCCAGACATGGAAGTAGCGACGACGGCCGGAGAAGAAAATGCGATGCCCATTAGGAAACAAGAACGCGCTGGTATGGAGAGGTGTGCGTCGGACGTGAAGTGAAGTGATGAGGGGATTCGGCGAGGCGGATTTTGGGGAAATATGGTGAAGAAATAGGGTCGAGGCCGGGCCGGATGAGAGAAGAAGAGGATATTGTGGGTGGAAGGTTAAAGAGTCGATCGTGGACTAAAATATCGTTCCTTCAATTAGTATTAATCTTGTCGGGAAAGCTCCCACGGCCAAACTTACAGGTTGATTCCCCGGTACATCTTTTAGTCGTTGAATATCCAGTACTTCCTGGCGCAGTGTCCGCTTTGTGTTCGGTTTCACTAGGTCATCTCTTCCCGAAAGACTGCCCACGTTCTGTAACAATCGGGCTAAAGGCTGCTGCGACATATCTTCCTCCGTATCTGTATCCATGTCATCGGCACTGACATCTGATCCATTCTCCGAAAATTCAGACTCATTTCCAGTTTTCCTTCTTTTCACAGCTCTGCTGGCACCTGGATTAGCCCATTCCGGTGCGGGTTGTAACCGCTCGAATTGTTTCCTGAGGCGCTTCACATATTCTTTGCCAGTAACCAAATCTTCAGCTTCCGTTAGCCTCAGTTTTCTCATGCGCCCGTTTGTGGCGAGGGATACAGTGATCCGCTCATCATCGCTATCTTCCCATGCAGCCGGGGTGGTATCACCCTCAAGTATCTCGACGTCGGTGGCTAGGGCTTTCGCAAAATTTAATATTGGGGGAGGCTCGATTACTGGGGCATCTTCTTCTCCGCCCACGTCCAAGGTGAATAGCTAGGATGAATTAGGTCAACACAGCTCCAAACCGAATTCCCAATTATGCAAACCGCGGGTGCAGATAGAAGTAACTCCTAAAGTGGATACTCACATCCGCATCTTCTAAACCCGCAAAATAATCGATTGACTCGTTGTCATCGTCGTCTTCTGCTTTCTTGTCGTCCTCCTCAGGCTCCGATTCTTCTCGTAGCACCAAATCTGCCGTAGCCGTTCTATGTCCTTTCAACGCATCGTGAAAACCCTCCGAGTCCCCAAAGAGCAACTTCTCAAGCTGTTCTTCCTTCTCGTCTTTTGCTAAGATTTCATCTTCACTCGTCTCAGATTGATTATCATTGTTTCTGGTCGCAAGGTGCAGCGAAAATCGAGCTTGGACGGCAGTTTTGGAAGCCATCTTAGGTGGCATTATGCAAGTGTAGACAAACGGCTCGTAGAGAGGGAATCTTATTACAAAAAGCTCGAAATAGCAAACAAAGGGCAAAATGAAACGGGCTCCAATTTCAACGATAGATGCTGGCCCCTTAGCTGATGGCGGCGCTATGATCGATATTCCCAAATTTTTGAACTATTTTCTGATGCTGAGCGGAATAAGGTTTAATGGTGCGTCCGAGGTCTTGGCTGGGAATAATCCGAAGCAAACACTCCAGTGAATCACTGACCACTCTGCTCTCTATCTATCCTTGCACGTTCCATGGGATTTACAATACTTTTTTGAGAAACAACCTAGGCTCCTCGTTCCAATATACTCCTTATCTACTTGCTCACTTTCCTACTCCGTACCTCCACCAAAGTGTCAAACAGAAAGGAACGGTTGTGGAATTTACTCAAACTGCCCACCAATTACAAAGGTTGAAATGTGAAGTGAAATTATTCGAAACTATCAAACATAATAAGAGAACGCATTCAGATGATTATGCTAATCCGATACATCACAAGGCTCCAAGATAGCATCTATCAGCACAACGCGTGAGTGTTTTAACAGAGACCAGAATAGAGGCATATGTATAAGACAAACAGATACAAAAAAGCCTAAGGTCGCGATCAATGGCATGTTCTTCCGCTCAACGCCAAACATTGTTGTGTAAAAACATGGGGAAAGGAAAGAGCCGAAAAAAAGAAGAAAAGCGATTGCCATAGGGGTAGCATTATGGCATCTGCTGGGGAATGCCTCCATTGCTTGCCCTAGTCGGGTTTAATGGCTGTTTAGCCACCGCTTCGTCATCCGAGAAGATAGCAGGGTCCTCTTCGTCAGTTTCCTCGTCATCATCCAATCCTGCAAGCAAGGCGCTTTGATGATGTCGGTCCTCATCTATCGAGGCGGTATCAAAGCTATGCGAGTCAGGCTCGCGTCCACGATCTTCAGGGATAGCCCTTTTAATGAAAATGTCGATGATGTAGTACTGGACAGCATTCATGATCACCGGAAATAAGAGCATAACAAAGATAATCTGGATAGCGGTGTTGCCTTCTGTCCATCTCAACGCCCAGTCTCCCAGTTCCACAATAAAAGGGAGCATGTGTATGATAACAACGACGCAGGTTTTCATGCCTACGAGGCCAAAGAAGTATATGATCGATTGCTTAAGCCACCATATGGCATTCGGTGGGTCGCCATAGTTGCCGGACTCGATAGATTCAGGAGGATTTGCAAGAGGGGTGTACAAGGCAGCACGGTTGAGGACACGTAGTATGAGAATAAGGACAGGAATACCAAGTGTAGTCTAAGGGAGAAAGTAGACAGTCAGCATGAGTCTAAATTTCACAACTTTGAAAGAGGACTAGAGAATGGTATTACTCACATCGATGCCTAAGTTTAGGAGATAATAAGTGCAAGGATTTGGTTCGTACGTAGCGGTCACAGGGATTTGTCCCGCTGAAAACATGGAAGCTAGCAAGTTTGCTAGATGGAGGAGAGCTGACCCGACGACCTGCTTGGATACATCGAAGGCCCAAACCTTGACCGGTCTCTGCGGCCTCTCCTTCCACCGTTTGTATACTAAGACAAGAAGCGCCAAAGCACCTAGGGCAGCCTGGACAAATAGAGAGAAGGGCCCCAATAGTTCACATTTGCCATTATTTCCACCATCCTTACTAGTCCAAGCCGATGTTGCGGTGGGAGGAATCATGGTGGTGCTGGAAGAGGGGAGGGCTGTCACAACGGCCATGCTGGTAGGATTAGTTGTAAAGACAGCTGCAGAACTAGCAGCTAAGGCCATTTTAGGCCATGCAGAGGTAGGAGATTCGAAGACTGTATTTTGTATATCTGTCATGACCTAGATTTGAGGCGTGTCAAAAGAAAGAGCGGCAAGCCACCCAATTCATATTCAGGGGGAGGCGATCACCAGTGCCGCTGCTAGATTTGGTAGAGACGAAGATCGATGTCCATAGTCTTTGGACTAAAGCGCAACGCGGGCCGTTTGTTGAAGTCGGAGACTACACTTTGGGGGCAAGAACAGAGACGGTGAGAGTCATTCGTGGGCGGAGTGGCCTGGCTGTGCCTGGAGCTTGGTATTGCTTTGAATTCAGTACCGCTGCGTATGGTAATGAATCAACGTGTAATCGAGTTACAAGGCTGTTTCACATGCGGCGTTTATGTAATCGTTGGTATGACGTTTCTGCAAGGCGTTACCCAAACATAACCCATAAATGATCAAGCATCAGGGCGGCTTCGCAATGCAAAGTTAGGTTAACTTAATAACACCTGGAAGCTTGGAGCTCCTTGTACCATAAAAAATGCAAAATCTGATACAGGATAGCAATACGACCTGCCGCGGGTGCTCGAAAGACCAAGTCTAGTTGACGTTGACATTATCTTAAACTCGACGCGAAGACGGAGCATTCCCTCGTTGGTCTCGGAACGCTAGCCAGCAATCCAGTGTTGCCGAAGGTCCAGAGAAGATACCATATTCCAAAATTGGGCCTCGGTTCTAGTCTACGTCCTGCATCCGGCTCCAAGCTGCACCAGGCGCGACGCTCTTTCTACTCTCCGAAATCGCGCATCTTTTGTCTCGGGGCCGGAATGCGATTAAGTCGCCCCCGGTTACACCTTCAGGGGTCAGACTGTTATATGGGCAATGTATCAGAAAAAGCTGCGCTCTGGAACATGAAGTGGAAAATGCCAATTGCTAATCTGCCGTATTACCACCCCAACAGCACCATTCGCCTCCAAATCCATCTTGTATGTGCCATAAAGTAACTAGATCGCCCAGCTAAACCGCAAAGCCAGAATCTGTCAACCGAAAAACCGATGGACCATTCACACTAGAAGCAAAAATCAATAGCGCCGGAGACCAAATAATGCCTGGTAGGCCCCAATGCGGATTTTTCGTGATCGTGAGATCAACGCTTAGGTTCGGAAAAGCAATTCTGAGGTTAAAGTGGGCGAAAGATCACGCTCCAATTTTATTCAATGCCGTGTTGTTGTTTTAGCTTTTCGAGATTCTCTTGTCGTACTGCAAGATCTTCTTTCGATTTTGCCATCTTTTCAGGCTGATGGTACAGCACTATAGAAATCGGGCGGTTAGGCAGAGCAAACTCGCAGCAAAATCGCAGCAAAATCGGAAGAATTGGAAATGAACTATGCAACTGACCAACAAGATATCGGTTCTGAAAATTAAACCCGTTCAACTTGTCACAAGCCTGCTTGGCGTCATGGACGTCCTCGTATACCACAAATGCGGTTCCTTTGGAGTTCGCCGCAATGCCCTGGCGGATTTGCCTAGTAACATCATTACTTCTGGAAGTGATGGGTAAATGTAACAATCCCTACCTGATGGGCCCGAACTTTCCAAAAAGATCGAAGAGCTCGTCTGCAGTAACGTTGTAGCTGATGGCAAGAAGAACGTCTTAGCCTTCAAGGGACAATGACGATGACGGCGAGTGACGCAGGAGCAGTCTGGCGGTAGAGAATTGTCACATACCTAAGGTTCTTGACGAAGAGGATCCTAATCAACAAGGAGGTTAGCATCGTACCAAGCGCTGTGGGGTTAAAGGGATGGGCCGGGATAACGGCGGGGAATGCCTAGAGAAGGCGGGAGAAAGCGTTAGGAAAAAAGGCCATACCTATTAGCTTCCGGGGCGAGTTTTGTACTACGGCTCATAGCTCTGTAGTCTGAGGTTCAGAGGCTGGTTCTTTTCGAATACTGCTTGTATAAGAAAGTCAAGGAGAGGTAGAAGCGCAGATCGAGAGATTCGACAGATCTGCTCCAAGGCGATGTGAATCTTAGCGTCCACGTGATGAGGTTCTTAATTAAGCACTTGGTCCAAGCACCAACTTGAAGACAATGGATCTACGGGATCAATGAAACACTCTTGAATGGCAATGTTCGCGACGACGGGAACTAAGAGACATAAGGAAAGGGTGAAAACAAGGGCGATTAGACAGGAAAGGAAAGGAAGGGGCAGAGTAAGCCGAAGTTTCGCAACCAGCCGTTACGTAGGCAGCTGCGTCGAGCTGAAGCATTCTGGCCTGGTGATGAAGACGGCAATGCCGCCAAAGAGGATAACAAGTCTACCGGTGCGTTATTGGCTCCTGTTAGACATCAATGTGCCTATTTTTCAATATAACTATGGTGGTGTCTTTTTCATGCTGGCCGAGCTGGGAGGTGTAGACTCGAAAACTTTCAGTACGGTCCTATTTCAAGCTCTAGCACTTCGTATATGGATGTTGTCTAGCGCGGACATTCTCTCTTTCACATAAAAGTAGAGAAGAACATTCCAAACTGTCTTCCAAAGCTCGTTCAACACTCCCAGTCAGGCTCACAACTACCCTTCAAGAGATGGTGTACTAGTAATACCGTAATATTACGCTCACTGCCTGTGGATTAGTAACCTTGACTCGTTCTCTCGATACGCGCAGCGAACGAACGGAGTTCTGAAAGGTCCCTTCATCGTCGGCCTCTCTCTCCATCTCACCAAGACAGTTTGGTCGTGATCCCAATCCCTGGCTATTCCTCTTAATCTCGTCGCGAATTCCAAGTACATTTCAACAAATATCGCCTCGAACGTTGCCTTGTGTATGGTGGGCGCCCATCCATCTCCGCACTACAGCGGTTCGCTCTGTCCTCTGACATCCGAGTGATACTCCTCCTTCGCCTTCTCCATCACGGGCTAAGCCATCGATTTGACCCCTTCCGGATAAACCCCCTCTCTACAATCCGCACTCGTTTACCTCTCGCCTTCCATAGATCACATTAGGAATGACTTGCCACGCACCCATCACCACCTGAAGAAAGCGAAGTGCACACGCCCTGCTTTCGGCTTCCCCACCTTTCTGCGAGAACTCGAACGGAGCCCTCGTTTCATTCTCCTCCACCCGTCTTTAGAAGGCATATATCTTTTGCTATGGTTACTTCTATGTCATTTCGCAGGCCTTCCAACAGCCGACCGCCTCAGTACCGTACTCCTTCGCCCCCGAGACATGCTATCGAGCCTCTCTCCCCACACGCATCCGCCAACTATCGCCCGCCATGGGAGATCGATTCCAGCGATTCTGGAAGAGTGTCAACTACTTCCCAACATTATCAGGCACACATAGCAAGTAGCGTTGGTCCTTTCCCAGAGAACAGCAGTCGGTCGGAGCCAGCCGTTGAATCTAAACATGTTGAAAGATTTGGACACTCAAGGTCGGGCTCGAATATCGATACACTAGCCACCATTGCTCTTGCAACTGGGGCGAGGTTTACACCTCTCTCCTACAATTCTCTTCCAGACAATGCTCAGTCTACGATATCTTTTGCGCCCGTTGAGAATGAGTCAACCGAACGACCATCAAAACGAGCGAGATCGGAGAGGTCACCAGGACCAGCTTGGCAAAGATTTAGTGCTAGACCAGCTACTAGCCATACTTCAACTTTCGACAGCATGAAGACTGACGCAGAACTACTTCTCAACTTTGCAAGACCAACTAATTTTCCTCCGCGACCATCGTTGCAACCGGCACAGCAACCCCCGAGCCGCCTGCCTGAGACAAGCCATTCGGAATCAAACTGGACTATACATCACTCAAGTGTCCCTGACGACGCGTTCAATATTCCAACGAACAAAGTTTCCGCGGCGTTTTTCGGCGGCTCCGGAGCTAACCTAGCACGAGTGCGATCCAGATCAGACGGCGCTGCGGCTCTCTCGCGTCCTACGATCAACGGGTACAACTCCGGATCTCCCAAACAACCAAGGCTAATGGGGCCTGTCCTGGAAGATGATATCAACCACCGGGAACAACAAATCGAGCGCACTGCGACTGCCGCAGAAAAGCCTGAATTGCGCCAGCCTAAACGAGATCCCAAGTCCAAAGCTCGCCGACGATCGTCGGACAATGCCATCAAAAGCGAAGACTTAGAGAGTGTTGCATCAAATCAAACGAATTGTGCGGCGTGCAGCTTAGTTCGAGTGCCCATGAACAGCGGCGACGACGCTGAAGTCACCTGGGTTAATTGCGATGGCTGTAACCGCTGGTTCCATATTGTATGTGCCGGATTTAAAACCGACCGAGAAATTAGAACAGTGGATAAATTTATATGCAAGGATTGTAGGCCAATCCATGGGCCGACAACCTTCGTGCGCAAGTCATCACGACCAAAGACATCAATTGACTACGCTGGGCTGAATCAAGGTTTCGTAAAACCATCCACAGAGGCCCCAGATCATCATTACATCCAACCCATCAAAGAGGGAAAATTGGCGTTTTTACCTGATCATTTTGCTCGCCTTCCCGCAGAGCTTGTGACCGCAGAGTACTTTGAGCACGGTATAGGTATGATAGAGCCTATTGTTATACCCGCTCATTTGAATCCTCGTACTTCTGCCGCTGCTCTTGGCTCTGAACATCATAGTCCGCATTTTAAAGAGGCTTCCAGCCAGGAAGAGTTTGACGCCATTATCGATAGCCTGCCCGACGAAGATGATTTCGAGGAGGTAATCGATTGTTGCCAGGATCTTCTCGACATGGTGATACCAGATAACCTCACTGTACACACAGTGGGCGAACTCTATGGCATGGATGAGCGTGTAGAGGTCATCGATGTTAAATCGCAGCAAGGCGAAGACAAGAGATGGAACATGCGAAAGTGGGTTGACTATTACTACGACACCAGCTCGTCTAAAACAGTCCGAAATGTTATCAGTCTCGAAGTCTCACAAAGCCCTATTGGGAAACTGATTCGTCGTCCTAAAATAGTCCGCGATCTTGACCTTCAAGATTGTGTTTGGCCAACTGAGTTGAAAGAGATTGGAGACTACCCAAAAGTGCAGTTTTACTGCTTGATGTCTGTCGCAGACTGTTATACTGATTTTCACGTTGACTTCGGAGGATCATCGGTTTATTACCATATTCTCAAGGGAAAAAAGACATTTTTCTTCATTCCTCCCAAAGAAAAGCATCTTAAAAAGTACGAAGAATGGTGTAATTCCGCCGCTCAAGATACCACTTTTCTTGGGGATCAGACCAAGGAATGCTACCGAGTTGATTTGTCAGAAGGCGATACTATGTTAATTCCGTCTGGGTGGATTCATGCTGTATGGACACCTGAAGATAGTCTGGTCATTGGCGGGAACTTTCTCACGAGGATGAACTACGGGATGCAAATTAAGATTGCACAAATTGAGAAGGACACGAAAGTCCCAAGGAAATTCCGCTATCCCTTCTTCCAGAAAATCATGTGGTACACCGTATATAAATATCTTGATGAAGACCCGGTGCCTCAAAATGTGTTAGACTCTTTTGCGCGTGATGAAAACTACCGTTTTTACCGTGAATATCCCCTTTACTACGAATTTGGAGAACAAGCAAGAAAGGCAGCGCCAGGCTCCGATTACCTTAATTCTCGCTTTTATTCACAAGCAGAACTCGATGGCCTCCCGGAACTTGCTAAGTATTTGTTGCGAACTGCTCTGATCGCAGGTGGATACATGGTAGACGGGGTGACAAAAGAAACAAAAAATGCTGTTAGCAGATCTATTCCCAAAGGCCAAGGCGATCCTATCGAGGTAATCGTAAAATTCGGAATATGGGTCGCGTGGAAGAGAGGCAATGAACCTGCTGCTCAATGGACCCGCCCCGGAGCGATATCGCTTGATACGAAGGTTGATATTTCGGACAAAAAGCGAACCATCCGCCCAACAAGACGATCTGAGAGAAATTTCAGCAATGGAAACCGGCGAGCCAGCGTAGCATCAGAAGCGTTGAAGCCAGTGCAGGCCCATAACCCGGATGATAGGGTATCAATCGCACCATCCGCGTCTACTTCGAATAAAGATAGCCCAACTCCAGCGAACCGAAAAGTGTCATTTCCGGACATAAAGCTTGAACATGATCATATAGCTAAACCAGGCTCCAAAAGTACAAACCTGGGTCCCAAGAGAGTGGCCTGTGATGCATGTCGAAAACGACGTATCCGTTGCCGTCATAAAGCTGAACAAAATGGTGATAGCAATTTAATTGCCTCTCGTATAATCCCGCAAGCAAATGGCGCAGAGGCTCGAGTCCCAAAAGGTCCGGATGTTCCCCTGCCCAGTGCTATTCACATCTTGGCCGATGAAAATATGCCCAAGAATCACATGGAGTTTCAGTTTGCTGGGCCTCTTCCTATAGCACCACAAGAGACCCTTCTCAATAATCCAGCTGGGATCAATGGTAATAGCCCTAACTCATCAAGTTCTGGAAAGAAAGGAAGAAACAAGGCTTGCGACGAGTGTAGAAAGAGCAAGGTTAGTTCTTCTGTTACTATCAGAAAACCAAATACAGTTCTAATGTTTGTTAGCGTCGATGTATCCATGACGAATCAGGCAATGTGGACCCTATCAAAGCCCAGGAACGAGCAAAACCTCGAACTGGCTCCGCGAAACGGCCACGTTCCAGCGATGATAACTCCTCGTTATCCAAAAAACTAAGGCAAAGCGAAGAAACTGGCTCTGTGGCTTTTCCTCTGGGAAAAGAACGGATAGATACCCAAGCTAACAATGCCGATTCGGAATATGAGCCACATGCCAATGTACGGGAAACAACGAATGGTAAACCTCAGGACAATGAGTCGTATGCGGCCGTACCAGCTTTGCATGAAAAGCCAGATGGGCCTTCTCAAGCTGGAAGCGTAATAAGGCTTGTTCCACCGGCCGACACTCTTGTATCACCACCAACATCTCTCCTTGACGGCTTGGAGGACGTCATAAATAATAACAACGCTGACCAAGTTTTACCGATTGAAAATGAGCATCATAAGGAGTATCAGGTTGACGTAAACACTCCGTCTTCTACGTCACCCAAAACTCCCCATCCACGAGTGCCCGAAGTTACTTCTGCTAGTCGAGATGAAATTGAAAAAGGGAAAGCTACCGTTCTAGACATGGGCAGCGGACAAGTTACTTCAACTCCAACGGATACTTCTAAGGCAACGAAGTCATCTTCACGACCATCGTCTTCCCACAAATCGAAGCAATGCTCAGTCAAGGAAGCAAGGCAAACGCCAACTCCATCCGAGAGGAAAAGGTCCCCAAGCCATGCACAGCTCAATGTAAGCCCTACGTCTCCTCCGCAGCAATTTAGGCTAGGAAAACGAGATCGTACCAGTTTCGCTGAAGTCGACGCAGACGAGGAGAGTTTGAAATTGATAAAAGAGCTCCAAGAACAAGAATTCGGGCTCCGGAAACGGTCGACAAGAAGCTGAGTTTTGGCAATTTTTACCACTTATTTACAACAATTTTATCGTTTTGTCATGTTAGGCGTGTTTCTCTAGGCATCTTTGCCGGGCTTTTTCAATCTACTGCTAATTCCAACTATGTATTCTGGATTTTCTTTTCAGTTCTTACACTTCATGTACGAAGTATTTCCTATTCCTCTTGCAAAGAGTGGCGACATACCTGCGGGCGGCATACTTCTTTCTGTTCGCTCCATGCGCTGTTGGCCTAACTGAAAAGCGTTTTCCGTGTAGGAAAACAATTCTTGAACCGCCTCAGTGCTTCCGTCTTTGTGATGTTCTAGCAGAACTTACGTTTTATGGCGTTTGGGTTTAGTTTACGTTCGGTTGATATGGCGGTAGCTTGAATGCTCTTAGTTGCAATTGCGGTCTCATCAAGTCTTCTGTGACTTATTTTTTTCGAAACTTCGTTCTTTGTTCTAATAATTTTGTCTCGATTCTGGGAACGAGACTTACGTCAACTATTTCTTTTCTTTCTTTCTTTCTTTCTTTTTTTTTTTTGACTCTGGTCTCTGTTGTCATCTAGCAGACAAGTTCTATTATCAGTGAATAATAAGTATCTTATAGGTTGAGATTCAATTAGCAATCCTCAGATCTAATCTAATGCATACATAGGTGGGATCTAACATGCCATCCCATCTTTGGTTGGAATCGCATTTCGCAAATGTATCATTTTCATACTAATTACATCTTGACTGGAAGAATTAAACGAAGCCAAAGGTCACAAAAAGGAGCTAGAACATGACAGAATATGAGATTTGCAATCTTGTCTTTCCGATAAGCTCCACAAGTAACATCGTAGCCTCCCGTTAGCACACGAGAAAGGAAAAGCATGGATAGTTCCTTGATATTATCAGTGAGACAAAAAGTAAAGAACAAATGGAAAACATTGTTACCACAATGATAAGGTGTCATCGTCTCACACTACCCGAAAAGCCTCAAGCAGGGTAACTGAATGGAAGCATAACAACGCTTGGAACGCAATGATATAACCGAGCGTCTTGCTCGAGTTATCCCCGTGCATAAGGATGGAAGCCCCGATGAGCTCCCCGTCCGCCACCGCGATAATTAGCCCCAGGTTTCCCTGCATTTCGTGGACCGGTGGGGGCATTTGCTGGAGGAGCGCTCTGTGGCTGTGGAGTCGGAACTTTTTGTGGCTGCTTGGTTGCAAGTCCGGGGCTTGGCGACATTCCGCCCCGGCCCGCTGGTGCCCCACGTCCCATTCCGCCTTGAGGCCCAGTTGGGATGTTTGACTGTTCTTCGTATACGTTATCCCAGTTACCTGGAGTACCCTGCTGGAATCCGCCATAGTTTCGAGGGTCCATTGCTCGACGAACTTGTTGTTGTTGTTCATATTTTTGTTGCTCAAACGCCAATTGCTCCTGAGCGTTGTACCCTGGGCCTCCCCTTGGCCCGCTGAAATTTCCTCCCCCCATTCCACCAGGACCTGCGGCGGCCATACCTTGACCCATATTTCCAGGCTTAGCGCTAGGCATTTGACCTCCCATCCCAGGCCCGCCATACGCAGGCCCACCCTGAGGTTGATTTTGCATCTGATGCATCTGCTGAAGCTGTTGCATTTGTTGCATCTGCTGCATCTGCTGCATCATCATCGGGTTTATCATTCCTTGCATCCCTTGCGGCACTGAAGCTTGAGCTGGTTGGTTCATTGTTGCTCCTTGCGGTTGAGCTCCAGCCATGGGATTCATTTGTTGCATTTGTTTTAACTGTTGCATTTGCTGCATGATAGCAGGGTTCATTCCACCCATGGCAGGAGTACCAGCCATCCCTTGACCCTGGGCCGCCGCAAGCGCCATTTGTTGTTGCATCATAGCAAAATACTGTTGCATACGCTGCCAATACTGAGCCATCATTTGAGGGGTCATGGTGTTAGCGAGGTTTGCCTGGCCCTGTGCGCCATGCTGGGTGACGTCCGTCGAGCCCGATTTCTCGTCCTTAAACCGATCATCCCTAAAGCCTCGACCACGCAATTTACGATCTTCCTCGTCCCTCAAGTTTCCCCGTGGTTGCGCTTTTTTCACCTCAATCGGCTTGCCAAGGATTTCGAGTGGCTGCGAAAGGCAGGTTTCGACAGCAGCTTCACTGTCAAATGTCACGAATCCGAAACCACGAGGACGTCCTGTATCTTTATCAATCATAAGAGTTGCATCCACAACTCGCCCGAACTGCATGAAGAATTTCTTAAAATCTTGTTCTGTTGCTTCTTGGCTAACTCCACCGACAAATATTTTACTGGTTCTTTCCTGTTCATCTCTCGGTATCGCCCGCTTCGGATCGATCTATTATCATCGTTAGCTATAACCCCTCAAGCGCCATAACAGAGAACAATGGGCTGTAGCCTACTATTTTGCCATCTAAATAATGCTCCTTGACCATAACTGTATTCACCGTCTTTGGGTCTTTGAAAGTGAGAAAGCCAAAACCCCTTGATCGACCGGTAGCGCCATCACGCATGACCGTACATTCCTGTACTTCACCAAACTGCGAAAAATAGTCCTTGAGAGACTCTGTATCTAGGGTTAGTGTAACATTCAAATCTCAAGAAGCAGTACACGTACGATCAGTTGTCTCCCAGTTCAGGCCTCCTATAAACATTTTTCTACGAAGCTTTGTTAGCAAACGAGTCCCATCACAATTTCTTAGAAATATAGATATAGAATAGAAATTAAAAAAGTTATTCGCAAAGGACCGGCTATCCAAACATTGGAAGGATTGGGCGCTTTTGGGGGCACGCGCAGTACACTTTAGGCTCGTTGGCTTGTTTGCATCTTCGAGTAACTGCAGCGGGAAAAAAGCGGCGAATCCATCATTAAGGGCACGATAATATACGGTCATTATCGACGATATCACTGATGTTGTCGTGTTAACGAGAAGCGGCAGTTGGAGCTAGCTTAAACCATCCCATTTCCTATCATTCATATCATCGATATCCATTTGGAGGGCGAAAGCTAAGGACTTTACTGCGGGCGCGGACGATGTTTGAGATTCTCAGGGCTCCCTTAGGTAATCGAAACTGCACATGGATAGGGAATTGAAATTGAATCTCCGCAATTCAAAAGTGAGACAAAATTTGAATTTCTTCTTTGTTCTGCCCGATCACCCTGCCTGTTTTCTAAGACTCCGAAGCTAGGTAATGCTCGATTGTCCAAATTGAAGAGAGCCGAAGCACCTGAACTTCTTGCTCTGATCTATCAAGGTATATCGACAGGAGTTATATAGTATCTGTTGTACTATAATCGCTTTCAAAGCGGATCGCGTAAGACTAATGTCCGTCACTCAAATCAATCGATCACCCGTGTACATAGGGTTCGAATCAATTCCCGTTGACATCATTTGTAATGCTATCAGCTTTGCTTCCCCGAACGTCCCATGTATGCTGCTGATCACATGCAAACCCTCCAATCTTCTCATTCCATACGCCTGCACGTAGAGCCACACAATCGACCAGGAAAACTCCCCTCCAGCCATACAAGAGCAGGACATCGAGTCGCCGAGACCGCTCGTAGCTCATGAATAGCAGTCGCATCTCCACAAGGGAAGTTGATAAATTTAGGCATGGATTTCGGAGGGCGGTCATAATTGGATATGCGAAAAAGCAAGATAAATCGCCGATGGACAATTGAGTTATACCACTTCAGTTGAGAGTATCAAATTTCTTGGCCAGCAACGAAAGCAGACATAGGGGTTTGAAACCAGCTGATACCCAAACCCAAAAGCCTTTCCACCCATAGTATGCCGTATTCCCAATTGCCCATGCCCAATCCTTCAAAGCTTCCCAAGCGGTCCAAGAGAAAGAAAATACAACATCAATATGAACTTACCCATCTTCCTTGATTCCAGTGCCTTGGAATTCCGGTTGTGCATGTATCGAGCTTGCACTATCACCTTGCATTGCAATACCATATTGTGGCATGCCATTTTGCTCACCAGAAATGGATTGCTGCTCATAAGTGTTTGTAGTCACAGGAATTGTGTCATAATGATCTGTACTTGCAGCTTGGGTGGGTAGCGAGAAAGGAGCCGGCGGTTGTTGCGGATTTGTTGTTACAGGAGGCGCCGATGCTGCAGCTGAGGCTGACGGCACTATTGTCTGAGTCGTTTCATCTGCATCATATCTGGATAGAATTGCGTATTAGTAAAGAGCTAGTACGAATACACAAGCATCCAAGACGCAATAATGGATGTTATACTCACAGATCAGCGAAAAGATCTTCCTCAACATCCTCTGGCTCAGTCATGTTTGCAAGTGGGTATTCGAAAATCCCCTAGACGTCTAAAATTTTGGTACGAAGTTCACAACTTCTTATCCAAGCTAATCAACTGCAACTGAGGTAATGGTGCCAGGGGATGCTGGCTGAGGGAAGAGAAATCAGAAAGAGGCGAGGTTGAAAGAAGAGGTCCTGGAAAGGCTTGGCAAAAAGATGTGTTGAGGCCAGGCACTAAACCCAATCAGTCAACGTGCACCTCCATCCGCTCATCGCCTCAGTTACTGGGAGAAGTTGCCTTTCAAAGGCGCTGCAAGAGTGTTTCAATCGTGATAACAGTTCGTTTCTAAAGCAGCGCTGACTTAGGATTTGATTCACCCAAACAATGGCTAGAAAAGGCCAACTGCAAAAAGAACTGCAGCAGCAGGTATGCCTATATCGCTCCATGCGTCCAGATCTTGATGCTACTTGCTAACCTTGACGACTGAAAGGAAATGGTCCAGGTCGGTCCGTACCTCACATTAGTAAAGTACACAGTGGATTTAGCAATTATTTTATTAAGTTGACTATCAGGACCACTAGCTAATACCGGGGTGGCACCTGTTACATATAGATCAGATCGAGTATGTTGATACCCGGACACCTATAGCAAGGCGTTTTGCTAAATTTAGAGCAGAAGGACAGGCCCGTCATTCTGGAGAATCCAGTCTTCCTCACAACAACAAAACCCAAATAGAATATTTGACCCTAATACTGTGGTTGGAGCATCATACTCTCATGCCGACCTACTGAAGTGTGTTCCTGGTTGAAGACTGAGTTTGTGGAGATTTGGACTAATTGTTTTTCTGCTGGTTAACAGAACTATATCACCCCATTCAAGATTGTATACGCCATCTAGATCCCCAATACCAACTCGCGGGCATCGCAATGCGAGTGATTCCAAGTTAGCGACTCCTAGCAATACTTCCCCACACCAGCCGTATCGTGATCTGCTTCCACAAACAGAAGAAGTTTGGAATGCCCATCGTGATAATGAAGACCATGATGATGGAGAGAACGATGATGAGCTGGCATATGATGACGATGAAGATGAGTTTGGGCTTCCGAGTATTACAAGTACGCGCAAGCCAAAATTCCAAGGTTTGCGCCGGACGCAAACAGCCAGAAGTAGTCTCGATAACCAATCCGGCAGACACAAAAATGGGTCCTCAATGCTAGTGCCGGATGTTGGTGGTATGCGCCTACGAGCCAATAGTTCGGACATTGCAGAAGAGCGGGGAACTCTTGCTTATCCAAACGCAAAAGCGCCTGAGGGCAAGATCCTGCGGCCGCAATACAAGGAAATATTAAACGGTAAGAATCCTTTCGTCCCAGATCCAAGTCTATCGTTCTAAATATGCCTGAAAGATCCCGCAAATTCCCTCCATTTAATAAACCATTCGCCACCTCTCGTAGGGGCCACAGCCAAACAAGTAGAAGCGTATTCGGCTCGAATAAGTCGAATTAACAAATTTAAACGCATCCTCCAATCAACCACTGTGTCTTTAACCGAACTCAGGGATTTAGCCTGGTCGGGTATCCCTGAGGAGGTTCGAACGATGACTTGGCAGCTTCTGTTGGGCTATTTACCAACCAATAGCGAACGCAGGGTGTCGGCTTTAGAAAGAAAACGAAAAGAATACCTGGATGGTGTTCAGCAGGCTTTTGAGCGAGGTTATTCGAGTCGAACCAGCTCACCATCAACAGCCACTCCCGGAACTGGCCGCGGCTTGGATGAAGCAATTTGGCATCAGATTAGCATTGACATACCCCGTACTAACCCACACATTCCTTTGTATGGTTTTGAAGCTACGCAGAGGTCTTTAGAGCGGATATTGTATGTCTGGGCTATTAGGCACCCGGCTAGTGGGTATGTGCAAGGTATAAATGACCTTGTTACACCTTTCTGGCAGGTGTTCTTAAGTTCATATGTTACGGACTTTGATATTGAAGAGGGCATGGACCCCGGCCAGCTACCAAAACAAGTTCTCAATGCGGTTGAGGCTGATTCATTTTGGTGTTTAACGAAGCTCCTGGATGGCATACAAGACAACTACATATATGCTCAACCAGGTATCCATCGCCAAGTTAACGCATTGCACGATCTCACACGACGCATTGATGCCACACTTGCAAGCCATTTGGAGAAAGAGGGCATTGAATTTATGCAGTTTAGCTTTCGATGGATGAATTGCTTATTGATGCGAGAAATTAGCATCAAAAACACCATCAGAATGTGGGATACATACATGGTATGGTCTCCATATGTATTTTGTGATTCAGCTAACACCGTTTAGGCGGAAGAGCAAGGGTTCTCTCGTTTCCACCTTTATGTGTGCGCGGCGTTTCTGGTAAAGTGGTCCGACCAGTTGCTAAAAATGGACTTCCAGGTTTGTTTTCCATCAGGACAAATTCCTCATCTGCTAACGTTGGGGCAGGGAATCATGATGTTCCTGCAGGCATTGCCGACACGTGATTGGACTGAGAAGGACATCGAACTGCTTCTGAGTGAAGCGTTCATCTGGCAAAGTCTTTTCCAAGATTCTAGTGCGCATCTCCGATCAAGCACAGCAAGCACAGCGAGTACAGGATAATAGAAGAGAAAGGCGAAGTAAAGATAGACTCATGACCTTATGCCTTGTGATTTCCGCGGAGTCGCTCAGCTGAAATGAATACCCTTCTGATTAAATGCCCATAGAAGTTTTAAAAAATCGCCTTCATCACACATTCTAGCTCGTTTATCCGCAAGTGCTGTATCGTCTTCGAGGACTTGTCTAACTTTCTCACGCACAAGCTTCGCTACCTTTCCGTGCCTTTTCGTTGGCTTTGTTTTTGCATCTTGACTTGCTGGATCTGGCTTATCCTTGAAGAACTCTGGAATATCATCGTCATCATCGACATCCATAAATTCGTCAAGCTCGACATTCTCTTGACCATCCTCCACGTCCATGGTTTCGTCTTCATCGTCAGGGCCAACTTGGACAGGAATGTCGTTTTGCGCGCACCATGTCGTATAATTGCTTTCGAGCATATTCAGGACACTGGACGTCCCTAGGAAGCTTGATCGGAGTGTCTTATTCTTTCTTACAAATGCGATTCGCAGCAAACCATCCCACTCATCGTAGCTAATGTCCGGTCGCGGGATTTTTGGGACGATACGAACAACACTTGATTCTACAGCCGGAGGCGGCTTAAAGTTATTTTTGCCTACTTTCATGATATGATCGATTTTCGCCCACATCTGGGCGTTGACAGATAGCCGACTGTAAAGCTTATCCCCAGGTTTTGCGAAGAGTCTCATAGCAAATTCTCGCTGAAACATGAGAATGCAAACCCTAGGCGCGGGATTGGTTGCAAGAAGTTTGAAGGTGAGAGGGGAAGAAATCTAATAGATGTTAGCCGGGTACAAATTTACCGATGTTATTGGCCAGTATCATATACCTGATACGGAGTGTTGCTAATGCAGACGTCGAAGTATGGTAGATCCGTCTTTATCACATCTCCAAGTAAGATTTCCAATCTTTTCTGCTCAGGCTTTCCCTGAACACGTTTTGTAACTTCTGCTGCCATTCGCGGGTCCAGCTCCACTGCGATGACCTTCTTAGCCTTCTCTAAAATCTTCACTGTGAGATTTCCCGAACCAGGGCCGACTTCGAGCACGACCTAGATTATGAGACGTATTTGATTAGCATCAAAGTCATTCAAATAGAATACTGGAAAATGAGGCTGGCTCGTACATCACTCTGTTTTAAACCTGCTTTGTCAACAATAGCCTGAGCAACGCCAGGATTTTTTAGGACGTGCTGACCAATATCAGTGTTCATACGAAATATGCTGTTAGCAGCGCTTGTTTTGGCAGCGGCTTGGGCATAAGGCCCAGTCTTAGAAGCGCCATTGCGTTTTTTTTGCGACGCCTTTGGCATACTTATGCAACCGTGTGCAGTTGAGAAAGAGGGCGAAATGGACAAGCAGCCTCGTTGATATCGATTATCTCTGTGGAATTTTCTGAGGTTTATCTGTCGCAGCGGAGTTATATTAACGCTAGCCGACGTTCTTCCACTAGTTACAGCTTAGTAATCATTACCCTTGACTTCATGCTTGAGCTTCCCATCTTCGCCTTGACTTTTTCATGGCATTGGCATATTTCGCGCAAAATGTCAGGGCGTAAGGATTTTCTCAGCCAACCAGCACCAGAAAATTATGTTGCTGGTTTAGGTAGAGGTGCGACTGGTTTTACGACTCGTTCCGATCTCGGCCCGGCGCGAGAAGGTCCTACTCCAGAACAGATCCAAGAAGCTCTCGCGAAACGTGCCGCGCTCTTAGGAACAGCGCCTCCTACAGCCTACGGCGCCTCCGCTAGAGGTGAAAAAGGTGGCGCAAAGCAAAGGGAGGAGGAAGAAGAGGACGATGAACGATTCCAGGATCCCGAAAACGAAGTTGGGCTATTTGCCTATGGACAATACGATCGAGATGATGATGAAGCGGACCAGATTTACCAACAGGTAGATGAGAAAATGGAGAAGAGGCGAAAACTCCGAAGGTTAGTAACCCACGCCTTGTCGACTCCTCATTCCGATTTCCCTTTAAGGCCATTGTTTATCATGTCTTTGTCAAGATATTTTGAACAGATTACCGACATGACGTCCTTTTCGCCTTATCTTTAGGGAAGCTCGAGAACGTCAAGAACGGGAGGAGTATGAACGAAACAATCCCAAGATTCAACAGCAATTCGCTGATTTGAAGCGGTCGCTAGCCACTGTCACGGATGAAGATTGGGCGAATATTCCAGAAGTCGGCGACCTCACTGGGAAAAATAGAAGAGCTCGGCAAAACTTACGGCAAAAGTTCTACGCTGTGCCAGATAGTGTGATCGCAGGCGCAAGAGATTCAACAGAATTCACCACTACAGTCTCAGAAGATGGCACAGAAACGTCGGTTCGATCCGGTGAAAGCGATGACGGCACAATAACCAACTTTGCAGACATCGGTGCTGCAAGGGACAAGGTACTACAGGCTAGATTGGATCGAGTTGCGCAAAGTTCCACGAATGACGCCGCATCCGGAAGTAGCACGAACATCGACCCGAAGGGATATTTGACTAGCTTGACGAAATCTGAATTAAAAGCAGGAGAAGTGGAGATTGGCGATATTCCACGGGTTAGAGTACTTTTGGAATCCGTGACCAAAACCAACCCGCGGCATGCCCCTGGCTGGATCGCACTTGCACGATTGGAAGAAATTGCTGGCAAAATTGTGGCGGCAAGGAATTATATTGCCAAAGGGTGCGAGCTATGTCCAAAGAGTGAAGATGTCTGGCTGGAGAATATTAGAATGAATGACAACCATAACGCAAAGATCATTGCAGCCAATGCCATTAAGCACAACGATCGTTCAACCAGGCTTTGGATCGATGCAATGAAGCTGGAATCAGATTCCCGTGCCAAGAAGAATGTGCTTCGACAGGCCATTTTGCATATTCCCCAATCGGTTGCAATTTGGAAAGAGGCGGTGAACTTGGAAGAAGATCCCGCTGATGCTCGCCTATTACTTGCCAAAGCCACGGAGATGATACCACTCTCAGTAGAGCTATGGTTAGCGCTAGCCCGTCTTGAGACTCCTGAAAATGCACAGAAAGTTTTGAATGCTGCTCGAAAGGCGATTCCGACCAGCCACGAAGTATGGATTGCCGCCGCGCGTTTGCAAGAGCAAATGGGAACAGCAAATAAAGTAAACGTGATGAAGAGAGCTGTTCAAGCACTTGCTCGAGAATCCGCGATGCCAAAGAGAGAAGAATGGATTGCAGAGGCCGAGAATTGTGAAGAGGAAGGAGCAGTCCTTACAAGTGGTGCAATAATTCGTGAAACTTTGGGTTGGGGCCTGGATGAAGACGATGATAGGAAAGACATTTGGATGGAAGATGCAAAATCAAGTATTTCCAGGGGCAGGTTTGAAACAGCTCGGGCAATATACGCTTATGCGCTCAGGGTATTCGTCAACAGAAAGTCCATATGGCTTGCTGCGGCAGACCTAGAACGTGCACACGGCACAAAAGAGAGCCTCTGGCAACTCCTTGAGAGAGCGGTTGAGGCCTGCCCGCAAAGCGAAGTCCTCTGGATGCAACTTGCGAGAGAGAGATGGCAGGCTGGGGAGATTGACAATGCTAGACGGGTTCTTGCGAGAGCTTTCAATCAGAATCCTAATAATGAGGATATCTGGCTCGCAGCTGTGAAATTAGAAGCAGATGCTAAGCAAACAGAGCAAGCTCGAGAACTCCTCGCCACTGCGCGTCGTGAAGCTGGAACTGACCGGGTCTGGATCAAAAGTGTGGGATTTGAACGCCAACTGGAGAATTCAGGAACCGCCCTTGACCTTGTCAACCAAGGGCTGCAATTGTATCCGAAAGCTGACAAGCTCTGGATGATGAAGGGGCAAATATACGAAGCGGAAAAGAAGTATCCACAAGCAAGAGAGGCATATGGAACAGGGACAAGAGCGTGCCCGAAGTCAGTACCTCTCTGGCTTCTTGCGTCACGACTTGAAGAGAAACTTGGCGTTGTCGTGAAAGCACGATCTATCTTAGACCGCGCTCGACTTGCAGTACCTAAGAACGCCGAATTATGGACTGAGAGTGTTCGAGTCGAACGACGGGCGAATAATATTAGCCAGGCTAAGGTACTTATGGCAAAAGGCCTTCAAGAAGTTCCCACTTCCGGTCTTCTTTGGAGCGAAAGCATCTGGCACCTAGAACCTCGCACTCATCGCAAACCTCGAAGTCTTGAGGCGATCAAAAAAGTGGATAATGACCCAATTCTCTTTGTGACTGTTGCTCGTATATTCTGGGGAGAACGAAGGCTAGAGAAAGCAATGACGTGGTTTGAAAAAGCAATTGTCCTGAATAGTGATTTGGGGGACGTTTGGGCTTGGTATTATAAGTTCTTGTTGCAACATGGGACAGATGTAAGCGCGTCTTCTAGCTTCGAAGTTTCGTATTGTGGCAGCATATCTAACTGTATCGTCTAGGAAAAACGTGAGGACGTCATAAGCAAGTGCATTGCAAGCGAGCCAAAGCACGGGGAAGTCTGGCAATCCATCGCAAAAGACCCGCGTAATGCGTACAAATCCACAGAAGATATTCTCAAGCTCACGGCTGAACGTTTGAATTAGTTCGCTTGTAGCTACACCTCTTTTGATGTGTGCTTTTAAAATGGTTTAGGAAAAAGGCGTGGCGTTAGTGGGTGGGTAGGTACTTTTTGTGTAGTCTATGCATAGACAACTTGGGTTCGAAGGCTTCATACTCGTTAAGGTTACCAACTTCGATTCCGACTTAACTTGGACACGATCTTTATCCAATTGTTGTTTAACGGGCGTAAAATAAGACTGCACTTGAACGACTTTGAAGTGTATATCAAATCTGCACTAGAAGAAGGACCTTGAGCATAGACAAACGAGCAAAGAAAGGCAAAACGTAAAAAGAGTATGATACAATAAAAAGAAGTGGCTCTAAATGTTCTCCTTAAGTCCCAATGGAATTGTAAAGCGATAATTCCCTCCATAAAAACTCCAGTTCCAGGTCCAAACCCCGGGAATAGTCATAACCAAAAGTGTTCGTAAAATGCGAGATCAGAAGCATTGTACGCCAACAGCATGCATTATCCGCCGATACCAATTTTCTTTCTCTTTCTCTTTTTTTTTTTACTTTTTGTTTTGGAAGTTTGGAATAATATAAAATGGGAATATTAGGCACTCAAGCCGCCATGCTGAGGCACTCATCGAGGATGGAGTTTAGCTGCTCCCGGTCCGAAATAGAGGCACCTTGCCAGTCCCATCCAACATCGTCGATCTCCATTTCACCCGATTCAAATACATCCTCTCGTGCTTCGCCGTTTCCACTCTCCATTTGCCGAATGTAGCCTTCACGCTCTGCTTCAAGTTCTCCTTCCAGGTAGCCGTCCATGATTTGACTAACAATGAGGGGCATGTGGCCTAACAAGTCGCCACCAAGTTCTAATGTAAATTTGAGATCTGGGACGCCTAGAGCCTTTCTTGTGCTAGCTTCTTTTGCTTCGACAGGTAATAAGCCATTTGTGGTGTTTTTAATCAGCTCTCCACGGGTAAAGGCGAGTTCTTCCTTTTCTAGTTGTTGTCGATATTTCCTTGTCATTGCACCATTGATTGTCCCTGATGGTCCATTCGCCCTTGTTCGCGCAAACACGTGCGAGAGGAATTCTTTGACGAAGTTTTCGGTAGCAATTGACATGAATACGGCACAGGGAAACGAGGCGCCATT
Organism: Amauroascus verrucosus; assembly: GCA_001430935.1. Lineage (NCBI taxonomy): Eukaryota > Fungi > Ascomycota > Eurotiomycetes > Onygenales > Onygenaceae > Amauroascus > Amauroascus verrucosus. The sequence goes on from LJPJ01000121.1 coordinate 123,640, forward strand.
TGTTATAGATTCCTCATAGCATATTGGTACCATGCGGGCGTGGATTGATTCGGCATCCGGGAATTCGCCGATTTCAGAGGCAAGCGGTTGGGCATAGCGTTTTCGGATTTCAAGTTCCCAGTCTGTTATCATAAAATTGATAGTTAGACATAGCATATGATGGATGTAACTCAAAAAAGACGTACTAGGTGTGTTCAATCCTCCTGCACTTGGGGGAACTTGATCGGCTATTCGTATCTGCTTGGCAAGGTGATATTCCTCGAGCGGGTTGAGGACAGAGAGAGGATCAGGCTATAAAGTGAAAAGCGATGTGTTAGCTTGGCTATAGTAACCTAATAATAAAACTACATCCATTTCGACATCGTCAAGTGTATCCCTTACTTCTGGAATGGCCTTCAAGCGTCTCCTGTCCTTCGGCTGTAGCTGCATAACTTCAGTTTTAAGTCGCTGTTCAGCCGCATCTCCTGAGGCTGGCTTCGACATGACCGTCGGCTTGTCGTTTGTAGAAACCCAGCTTGCAACTCCATGATCGGGAAGGTCCCTGGTGAGGTTTCCAATTATCGCACATATGAAATTATTGTGTAAATGTTCCAACTTTGATTCGGCGCACAAGAAGTGATCAACGCGTTTCGAGAACTCATTTTGATTTAAGTGCCCTGGATCAAAAAAGATATTAGAATCGCTGTATCATAGCACCAGCTGTCATGATTCCCCGTTGAGCGCATACCTAAAAGGAAAAGGGTTATGGCTTGCTTGTACTCGACCCAGTGATCTCCTACCGCAAGTTTCAAGTCCGTATATATAGGCTCGAAATCCAAACGCGGGACGGATATTAGCGCTTTTGCAGTCTTTTGAGTCGGCCCTTGGGTCGCGCTGGGTGTTTTGGCGGCTGGGGCCGACGCTGAGGCAGAGTCTGTCCCTGTCAATGCAGCTGGGTTGATCTGCATGGCCGAAGAGAAGACAGAGGAGACAGGGCGCCTGGGCTGCGCGAGGCCAGAAGTCACTCAGCTACACCCTCATTTACAGTAGAAGAAACCGATAAATCCACTGGATGGAAATAAATGATAGGAATATCATGGGTCGATGATGGATATCAACAAGTGGCGATGCGGTTCTGATGGTTAACCATTGGTAGGTATTAACTTAGTGGTTGACACTCGACGTTCTGACTTTGAGGTGACGGACATCAAATGATACTAGTTATAATATGGCAGCCCATAGCAGAGAAGCAGAACCGCACCAATTTTATACATTTCAAGACAAAACTATTAGTTAACTATTATGGGGGCTCCTTTTTTGTATCAAGTCCTTGAACTATTTTTTATTAAAGCCTACTTCTGTTGACGACTTCTTTCATTGAAGGCCGCATGTTAATGAAGAGCGATAACGTCTTCATTCACGACGCCAAATAACTTGCTCACTTCCTCTATCACCGTCATAATCTCATTTCGCAGCTGGCCAGTAACTAATACTGCAAAACAAGGTGAGACAGCTTGTCCAACACCAAAGAAAGGGGAAGGGGGCATACCATAAGCATATAGTAAAGCGTAATCTTCGTCAGTTGTTAATCGAGAAACGGATTCATCCTTTCGAAAATGGTGCAATCTGGCCAATAATCTGTCCCTCGAGTGGTCTATATCTGGCGGTGCATCAGTGAGTTGATATCCCAGCGTCATTGATGACGCCAAAACTATAATAGCCCAATGTCAGCATCCTGCTATCCCGTCAAGGCGGTCACTTTCACATACTTGTGAGTAGATGCGTGATTCTTGCCGAAAGCTGCTTTCTGTCCTGCAGTGTGTGCTTTAGCATAGCTGCTTCTCCTTCCGACGCCGTTAGGTTTTTCATAATTTCAAGATTCATGGCCTGGAAAGCATCCAGCATACGCCAAGTCCCAGAAAGAAGAGCTGTATAAGCCGCATCGGGGAAAGGCCTCTTAAGCGAGAACTCGTAATTCGCTGCATCCCGAAGAGTTTCCAAGCGGGCTAAAAAACGCTGCAATTCGAGTTTTTCTTTGGTGGTGTAATACGCGCTAGTCGGACCTCCTTGGGTCATTGTAGAAAGAGGATCTCGCTTCCAAATAATGCTCATCTTAAGCCATAGCAAGCTTAGGCCATCCTTTAGCTTTCTTCGAGCACTGATGGGCCAAATAACCCTTGTTATAAATATGCCCCAGATGATGCCTGATGAGACTGCCGCAACACGATGTAGGGCAATATCTGCGACCAGAGGACTTTGGCCCCCTTCATCTTGGTCATTATTGCTATCATTCAATGACAAAGAATACGAGTAGAGCACCACCAAGTTGTATGTGAGCATAATGAAGCGGCCCATTGGCCCACGCCCCTGGCCGATGATTATGTACGCTGTCCAGAGAGACATAGCCCAGCCCAGACAAGCCAGTCCAAGTACATTAGCACGTGTTATATACCAAGCTGCCAGCGCACAAAATGCTCCTAGGCAAGTACCTAGAAATCGTGCATACCCTGTGGTGTTCGATGCACCGATGGTCATGGAACAGACGAACATGTACGAAAGTAATCCCCATTCTCCACGCCAGCGGGAATAGAAAGGGCGTGTGTAGTGTAGGAAGGCGGGCAGAGCATAGAGTGCAGCCCCAGCTCCTACTTTGATTGCAAATTTTGTCTCGTCGCGGCGAAACAATCTCAGTGCTTTCCAAAGCCTAAACCGGAAACTTTCCTTGACTCTCAGCCCACCTGGGCCCCCCGCACTCATTAATTTTGGATCCATGGAAGGGATCGGAACATCTGATATTTCACTCAGCGCCTAGAACACCAAGTTTACGGGTATTGTTGCAGACTTTAGTTACTTACCAGGGTTCGATATGTCGTCGATACCGTTGACATTTCGTTGTAAATGCGGCCGCGTCAGCCATGTCCATGACCTGCCTCCAGGGCTCTCCTCCACTTCCAGTTGTAGTTCGTCTAAAATATCAAGGAAATCCTTTAATTCTTCAGCGAGCTCTTGTAGTGAAAAACTGAAATGGCCACAACTCGCCGCCACTTCCTCGAGATCAGCTTCTACTTCTAGAGACTTAACCTTAATGAAATCTTTTTGCATGTAGATGACATCCAGGGCCTCGTTTCTAGAGCTGCGGTACAATTCCAGAGCACGATCCAAACTGATCCTAAACTTGTTATTGATAGCTATTTTGAAATCCGGGGCCGGGCCATAGGGTAATTCTCCAAGAATCTCTCTAAGGGTGTATGCTAAAGATCTCTAGACGAGTATTAGCAGATGCCATACAATACATCACAATGGACCAAACCTACCATTGATGGCCCTAGATGGAGAATAAACTTCTCAAATATGTCAGCTGGAGAATTGGGTTCAGATTGTGGCCCAGATTCCATTCCCGATGCATCTAGCGACTGATATAGAGCTGGAGGTCCGAGATCGGCATTTTCAAAGGGAGATATACCTGGACTTGTACGATCGCGTATAGTAGAAACAGGCGAAAACATTAACGAAAACATATCACATTCCGAGCTTCCTCGAGAATTGTCCGTACGATGGATTGGGCTGTACGACTGCTTTAAAAGCCCAAATTGAAGGGCGGCAGCACTGCGGAGACCACCAATATTCTGAGACAGGTCTTGGATACACAGAGCAAGCTTTTTCTCCAGAAGATATTCACTTTTTGTGCCTACCAAATAATGTTCAAACTTGGCCTCTCTGAGCAATTTATCGATGTTGGAAGAGGCGGTTTTGTAGCGCTTGGAAACATTCAAGAATTCGCTTTGCTCCAACAGGTGCTCTGATCCTTCCAAAAAGCTTTCAGTAATAATCCTCAGCATATCAGAGAGAGTGTCCGTGGCTTCTATTAAAGCTTGGCGGAGTTTGACCCTAGCGGAAACTGGGTATACAATAAAACACACAGCCACAGTTGCCACGATACCCATCAAAACCATTTTTAGAACCTGCGATATTTTCACAAACGAGATATCGCCTCGTTGCACAGCGCCTTCTTTTGTTAAGACAGTGACTATGGCGAGTGAAGCGAGAGAACAACCGACATTCACCAAAGGGTCACCCATTTTCTGTTTGGTCCATCCAACCAGCCCTAGACTTCCACCGCAGAACAGGAGGACTATAGCGTGACCAAGTGGGAGAAGATGAACTGTATCCTCGAAGAACACGGAGACGCCCATGCTCATAATGGAAACAACGAGAGCGTAGATAAATGCCACAGCGGCGCACGCGAGGGCATAGATCATGCTTCCCGTGGTCCGAGCTGGGTGGAAATAGACAGTAATTGTAGCAACGGTGTGTTTTCCATCTTGTTGTCCAAGCAGTCCGGCTACTGGAGGTACGAATGTCGCAAGACTTCCAAGAAGGTATGCAAGGCTGCACTTAAGCACGCCTTTACCTGTTTCGGATGCCAAAAAAGTGCGAAAGTCTTCTATGACAGCGCTGACGTGGCGATACCATGTGCTCCTGGGGGTGCGGCGGGGAAGTGAGCTTTGGGATAGTAGAGGAGTTTGATCGTTGGGGGAGTCTAGGATCACGTTCGCAGCATCTGGGCCTCTGACACGCTGACCAGTTCGAGGGATTATAACAGTCGCGTGCCGCAGCTATAGGTTTCATGACGCCTGTTAATGGATGGGAGAACGGTATTTGAAACCTTTGAGCACACCTACTTGAGGCCGTCGAGATCGCGGCTGCCACGCATGCACTGCTGGTGATAATGAGGGCATATCTGCCCATCACAACAAGGCCATAATATCAAGGTATTTGAACGTCTGCTGAGAGCACAGGTCTAGCTCCAGGCTGCATCGCCCTTGACTGATTTTTGGCGGCTGGCGGGATGCAAACAACCCAGAGCTCAGATGACGTAACTAGCTTTGCACCACAACTCTGGAAATGCCAGGCCACTAGTCTAAACTAAACTTTAATTGTCCTTGTTTTTGGTGTTAAACCGCTTTGGGATTAGTCCCTCTTGCTCAGTATTACTCATCGTGCATATCAAACCTTCCCTGAGATCGTTGCTGGGATTCAGGGGAAAAAGAATTGATGGTTTAAAAGAGGGCATGAGGATCATTATATATTGTGTTGCCGAAGTCCTCAGTTGCAATATGCCCAAAACATTAGTCAAACCCGTCAGGCCTTTAGCCGCTGAGGGAAGAGAAGGTTCCTTGCTACTCTTTATTAGGTACTACTGTCCCGATCCCGGTTGATACCCTTTGCATGACTTGAACTCGGGATGCTTCTATAATCCGCACTCGTTTCCCTTTTTTTCTCTTTTGAGAAAGATTTTTATTTTACACGTCGTTTCTCTTCAGTTGGGACAGTTTAGGTGCGGAACTGAAGCCGTCAAAGAAGAGAACATTTGCATTTTCACTACATAGGCAATGGTTTCAAATGTCACTCCAGAGAGTGCCGACGAGTCATTCACCGAAAGTAATACCGCCTCTAGTATTGATTATAAAATAGAAAGACAGAGCCCGGCCCTAAGGACGGACGAGTTCGCCTCCAGTCGAGCGTTATCAATTCAGGGGAAGAAGAATCGGAAGAAAGAAACAGGACGCGCAAGCGCCACTAAAGATGACGATGTTGAAGCTTTTGCGCCCTCAGAGGAAGACATGAGTCAGTATCCGCAAGGCCTCAGCCTGGCCTTCATTATTGTCGCACTTATCCTTAGTATTTTTTTACCTTCCCTGGACATGGTATGTGACTCCCTATCCGCCCCTTGATTGAAGCCAAAGAAAGAGGTTAACATTGTCTTTGCCAATTAGACTATTGTAGCAACGGCAATACCCAAAATTACTGACGAATTCCACGGTCTTGACAGAGTATCTTGGTATGGCTCTGCCTTTTTCATGACTAATGGTGGTTTCCAGTCGTCGTGGGGTAAAGCCTACAAATACTTCTCATTGAAAACTACATTTCTCCTCTCCATCCTCATCCTGGAGATTGGAAGTCTTGTCTGCGGCTTGGCACCAAATTCTACTACTTTGATCTTTGGCCGCGCCATCACTGGACTCGGGGCTGCAGGCATCGGGACTGGTGCCTATACCATCATTGCCTTTGTCGCGGAGCCAAGGAAACGGGCCATTTTTACGGGCGTTATTGGAGTATCATACGGTTTTGCTTCTGTTACTGGTCCCCTCATTGGCGGTGCATTTGCTGATAGGGTTTCATGGCGTTGGTGCTTTTACATCAACCTTCCCATCGGCGGCATCTCCGCCCTCATCATTTTATTTCTCTTCCACGCCCCCGATGGCGCAAAGCCAGTCCAGGCGAGTTGGAGGGAAAAGTTCCTTCAAATGGACTTTTTCGGCACGTGCATGGTCATGGGTGCTATTGTGAGCTACATCCTTGCTCTTCAATATGGCGGGCAGAGTAAAGAATGGAATAATGCCCTTGTCATCGGCCTCCTAGTTGCAGTCGTTGTCATACTGATTGTGTTCTGTGTGTGGGAGTACTTCCAGGGGGAGCGTGCCATGGTCGTTCCACGCCTATTCAAGCAGCGTACAGTTGGGATAAGCTGCATTTACACCTTTTTCTTTAGCGGCTCCTACTTCCTGGTTATCTATTACCTGCCGATATACTTTCAGAGTGTTGGAAACGCCAGCCCTGCTTTGTCTGGCGTTAAAAACCTTCCTCTTATATTGTCTGTCACAGTAGCGATGATCGTTTCAGGCTTCACTATCTCTGCAACAGGTCTTGCCACCCTTATCAAGGTTTTCGGTTCAGCCATTGCCGTTATCGCGTCCGGTCTGCTCTACACCCTTGACGTTGATACCAGTGCAAATAAATGGATTGGCTACCAGATCCTTGGCGGTATCGGCTGGGGCATGGGATTTCAAGTCCCAATTATTATCGGCCAGAGCGTCGCAGCCCCTCAAGACTTGTCATCTATAACCGCTATTATCTTATGTAAGTCATATAGTCTCGCCTCTATACCTGCAAACAAGCTAAAGCGTCCCATTTCCAGTCTTTATGAATGCCGGCGGTACCTCCTTTGTCTCAGCGGGGCAGTCAGCCTTCGTCAACAAGCTGATTACCACCCTGCGTGTCACTGCTCCTGCCGTCGACCCAGCCGTTGTGGTATCCACTGGCGCCACCCAAATTCGATCTAAATTTACGACAGAGGAGATTCTTGGTATTGTGGTAGCTTACATGTCAGGCATTAGGGTAGCTCTGGCTATCTCAACCGGCGGCGCAGGAGCCGCATTCGTTGCTGGCTTGTTCAACAACCGGAAAAGGCTAAACAAAAAAGCCGTGCAGGAGATAACCGGCCCTGTGTGACGGAATCGATTTATTGGTGACTATAGCGATATTGGAGAGTGATGTTTCGTCCATCTGTGCGAAGTTGCAATCAACCTCTCTTAGAACCAAGCGCTTTACTTGAGTGTTAAATCTATGAGATCACACCAAAATGCGCTTCTGACTTCGGTATATGCCTATATTCTTAGCGTATTGACTACACCTTAAACGCATGTATTACGCACAAGTCTATAGGAGAGTAATTGCGGCTCAGTTTCTCCCGTGACCTAGCGACATGAATTTCACTAATCTACGGAGGCCAAGAAGGATTTAAGGGACAGCTCGGGGAGCAGTGCAGGGAATAGTATGAACGGAAAGACTAATTAGAACCAAATATGGAATTAAATAAACCCAATGTTCGATAGGAGGACAAACGTCCCAGATTCATGGTGGTGAAAACAATCAAAAGACCCTTCATGCTTGGCTAAAGCGTCATGACTCTGCAGCACTGATTGCTACAAATGCTATATTTATTTAAACTGAGTCTATGTCCTAAGAACATCATCATTTCGGAATGTATCAGCAGCCCAACTCGTAGCTAACATTAAAATTCCACTTGCCAGGTCTTCACCGCGCCATCAGCACCGGCAGAAGCGACCTTCGAATCACCACAAATCCATGCCACAGCATTGACTCCTTCTTTGTGGGCATTGGGCGCCTCCAACCAGTCTCCCGGACGCTTGAGGCTCCATACAAATATGTTCGTGTCAAGTCCTCCACTAACTAGCTGTGTCCCCTTGGAGTCCCATGACAGGGAAGTGACACGGCCAGTATGCGCTGTCCAGCGGTCTGTGACGATGGAACCATCTTCAGCTTTAAAAACAACAATTCTTCCTCTGGAATCGCCAACAGCCACGAGAGAACCATCTGGGGTAAATACCATAGCCGTTACAGGGTTCCTTGAGACTTTTGCGTCCGATCTCGGCTCCAGGGTAGTTGGCGTGGCTTTGAAAATCTGAACGGAAGAGTCTTCAGCTCCCAGGGCAACTGTGCTCCCAACAGCAGCAATGGCACTTAATGATGCCTTTGAGTGAAACTCCCCAGTTTTCTTCCCATTCTGAAAAATTTCTACGCCCTGAGAGTTAGCAACAAATACCAAATTTTCTCCTGCGGAGACTCCTTTAGGTTGGCTCGCCAATTTGGTCACTTCCCCGACATACGTATGTGACGATATATCAACAGAACGGATGGTATCGTCCCAGCCCACACTATAAATACGGCCATTGCCGTCTTCGGTCGCCGCAAGACCAGCGATGTACCCAGGGTGTCCCTCGCCTCCAACACTTTCCATTGCACTGCCCGAGGCATCCCAGCTGCGTATTCTGCCGTCATAGCTTCCTGTCCAGAGAGTCTCAGCAGGCCCAGTATCATCTCGAGCGATGGACGTAATGTTTTTCTGATGACCGTGAATGATTTGTCGCGGTTTCTCCTGGCCTTCGACTAAATAATTTAAGTCTCCTGAGAGCGACAGGCTTATTATCAACCCATCACTCCTACCACTTGGCCAAACAACGCCAATCTGTTGGTTTGGAACGGTGGTGGGACCCTGATCCGGTCCTAGCTGCCAATTCTGAACCACCTTCTGGGTCTCTATATCCCAGATCTTTACTGTGCGATCTGCACTAGCTGTTGCAAATTTCCGCGAATCGTGCGACCAGGATACTCCAAATATGCTTCCTTTATGCTCTGTTTCTCCAATCTGGGTCTTGGGCTCGCCAGTCTTTCCGTCATAAAGCCAGATGCGCCGATCTCCGCCGACACTGACCAGGTTGTCTCCATTAGGACTAAAGGCCACGCCGTAGATGTAATTAGTATGATTGTCGCGATGGCCGGTATTGTATTTGAAAGGGGCACCATGATAGAATACAAGCGTCTTGTCATCTCCTGCCGCTGCCGCCCTAAGTGGCCTCTGTTGTCGAATGGAAACGGAATTGATGCTCTGACTATGACCGGTAATTTCGCCCACGGTATTTCCACTATCTGCACTGATACAATGGCCGTATCTCTGTTTTCCATCTCCCACAGCGATTATCCTCTGGGAATCCCCGTCCCACGCAAGGTCGTTGATTCTGCCGCTCACAATAAAGTATTCGCCTTTCGTTATTCCTTCTCCCACACAGTCCCACACTCGTACGGTTCCAGCTGCATCGCCGCTAGCGACGTAGTATCCGGAGGGAGAAAATCGTGCAACGGTTGTGTCCGCCTTGTGGTCTGTATACTGCGTTGCCAGTGCGGGGTCATCTATCGAGCGAAGGAAGATTGATTTGTTTGACTGTAACGAGGTGTTAGAGAAGATATGGACGATTTCCAAAAGGAACATGGAACTCTACGATGCAAATCGTAAACTTACGGCGTATGCAAGCCTCTCGCCTTTAGGGTCGGCGCTGAGATGTGTTGGCTGCCCTCGGGTGGTGGAGGGGCTGGCAGCCCAGATTGACTCTACGGAAAAGGTGAGCATTCAAACAACCATTTTCGCCTGAAAGAAGGAGAGTATACCTTTTTTGATCGCCATTGAGCGCGGATGTCTACCAGGTAGTTGTAGATACTTGGAGAGTACAGGTTCGCTCTTCGCCAGGAAGACTATTTGGTTTAACAGTGAGTGCTGGGATGACATTGAAGGAGATGTTCCATCCCCTCACACTCAGAAGTTCCACCAGGCATGCCATTCTCGCTTGAAACACGCGTGCATAAGAAGAAGTTTCAGGCAGTAAGACAGAAGTAGATGCATATTCTATTTACAAAGGAAAGGATATAATACAGTGAACAGCTCCCGCTACCCAATTGCAAACTAGCGGCAATCAATTTCAAAGCCTCGCCTGAGCGCTTATCTGCTCTTCCACAAGAGGATTTCTGGGTGTTGATACACACTTGGCATGAGTCCCAGTCCAACGGCTCTCCTAACCGCCTTCGCCATCTTTCGCTGATTCACAGGGCGCAGGCCGGTCACAGAGCGAGGTTTTATGCGGCCCATATCGGTCATATATTCGGACATAATGGAGAAGTTCTAAGGCAGTCAGCACCCGCTCTGGCTTATGGAAGAAGTAATGACATCGACCGGAATAGGCACCTTGTACTGATCCAAAGGGTTCATAGCGAGTAGATCAAAAACATCGACAGATGGACTCTGCTTCTTTTTCCACTTTCTCATTTCCGCAGCACTGAGGTCGTGAGGAGCGTACACGTCACCGGATTTCCATTCACGCGTCTGATATCTCTCCATAATTCTTATTTTCTCGGCTCGAACATTTTGCTCGGTGATGGACTTGGATATCCGTCGGTCTTTCTGCTCCTTTGCAAGCTTCCGTTCTAGTGCGCATGAGAACTCAATTCAATGAAAAGTCATTGCCAAATAAGTCCAAAGATAATATTGTATGATTTACGTACCCCGAGCAGCACTATAACCCGACTTAAAAGGGTCTTCCATCCGCTGAGGCGACCAGAGGCGGCGTATTTGTTGAAAGCTCACAGGGCTCATGAGAGAACGCGAAGTCAAGGGACTCAATTTAGTCGACATTGTGAAGATTTTGCTAGGCACATTAGATATCTATAGTGTTGGCTGCCCTGTAAGACAGTGCGGAAACCCTGGTAAATGAAAACTGCTGGAGAAATGCATCCAAGCTAATCTTTTTAGACAGCAGCTTTGACTTTTGACCGCGCCAAGCCTCATCACCACCAAACCTTCTGTCACTTCCAAGAACCATCGCAGGCAAATAGTAACTACGACGCTCTTCATGGCTTTCCTCAATGGCGATTTTGGATCCTAAGCAGACCGGTACTGCCAGAGCCTGATTCACTCCTATATAATTGACATTATTCCGGTCGGGCCTGTAGAATGTGTGGCCGGTATGTTGCTCTTCATTTGACCATATTGGAAGCTGTCTCTTAACCGAACTTAGGCACTCAAATCCACAGCTATGCGTTCCCACCTCACCCGCGGAGTTTTCCAGGCAATCGTGGAAAACAAGCCATATGTTCATTCTCAATGCTATAGACAGCTAGCTCTGTTATTGTCGTCTCGTGAACTTCGAAGATGTCCGTTTCGTGCGACCCAAAGCCGAACCATATTCGCCCTTCCTATCTTCCCACGCGCAGACAATGCTACGAAGAACCAGCCTACGGATAATGGGGCTAAGCCAATGATGGAATTGGTAAACGCGCTGGAGCAACGGACGCAGCCTCCGCCACCCTTCATTCTTGCCAAGGCGTTCATGGCGTTTGTTGAAGATCGCAGAGAAACCATGGCAGAGTTGACGCAAAATCAAGTCCGGTTTCTGCTGCAGACTTTCCAGCATTTAGTCAATGAATATCCCTACAAGGGTTCTCGAGGCTCTGTACGTACAGCCTTAGGACTTCAAAACCTCGAGAACACCATGTTTGTTTTGTCTCAAGTGGGCTGCGAACCCGATGCAACGGAGCTTTTGAATAAGCTAGCCAGGATGATATATGTACAAATATCCCACAGAAATGAGCTAGCTGAGTTGCCATATCAAGACCCCAGTCCTCAAGTTCTCAGATCGTATATCTCAATATTAGTCTCGACAGGTTCACCCCTTGAGGCTCAAGATATACTAGAGACATACTGGGAACCGGCCCTCCACACCGAGGGAATCCTACCCTGGCTTGATGTCATTAATGGGCTGGCAAAAGAGGGTAGAGAATCCGACGTCCCGGTGGTGTTGGGAAAAATGGATCGTTGCGGAGTTACTTTGGATGCTTCATCTCATGAGGAAATAATTAGGCTGCTGGCGGCAGAAAATAAGGTCAATGCTCTGCGATGCCTTTATGAAATGACTCTTCCAGGTGGCATCCGTCCAACGACCGTTGCTACCGCGTCTGCAATAGCTTCTGCCATTCGAAACTCCATGGTGGATTGGGCAAGTCAACTGAGCAAATCCCTTCCTGAATACCCAACCCCTGATATTCGAGATGCAGTTTTGCTTTTAGCGGCAGCCAACAGTGAGCGAGCGGAGGATATCGAGAAAAAGCTGGAGGGTATGGTCGCTAAGAATCCGGAGATCAAGAGTTCCATGACCATTGCTACTATCAACCCGCTCCTAGAATACGCAAATATTATCCAAAGACGGGATCTAGTCGAAGAATACACTGATCTCGCACGAAAATGGAGCCTGCAGCCGGATGCGCAAACCTACATGCTAATGATGACCTCGAAAATGCAAGACGGGGATCTTGATGGAACTATCGCCCTCTTTGAAAACCTTGATCTTGATGGTCTCACTGATCAAGCAGGCGTTATCATGTTGAACAGAATCATTAGACAACTTTGCTCATCTCAATTCGCAGACGTGGACTACGAAATCATATTGTCATTTGTTGACCGTCTAATTGACGCAAAAGGCCGCTTTGAAGCCGAAACGCTAGGAGCGCTCTGCCAAATCCTGCTTTCTAGACACGAATTAGAAAGCATCTCTAGCCTTCTTCGTCCTATAATTGACCAGTACAATGCAGACGAATTATCCGAAATCAGCCAATCTTTCGTCAAATTCATCTCCGATCCAAATGAGTCCACAGAAAACGCCTGGGAAGCTTACGAGTTGCTAAATATGGCCTTTCCTAACACTCCTGTCCGCATAAGGACGGATATTATGACTCAATTCTTTCAACGCGGCCGGTCGGGCCTCGCATGTCTCGTCTTCGGGCACATGAGGCAAAAGGAACGGGGTGGTAGGCGTCCCACAGCAAATACATACGCAATGTGCCTACAAGGAATATCCCGTGCGGCTGACTCCAAGAGTCTTCATCTTATCCATAACATGTTAAAGCTTGATCTTGAAATTGGGCTGTCCACCAAAGTTCTCAACGGGCTAATGCTTGCATACGCCGCATGCGGGCAACCCGAACAAGCTATGGGATATTTCCGTGATATCCTTCATTCTGAAGAAGGGCCTTCTGAGGAAACTTTGATGATCTTCTTTCGTGTATGCGAGACGTATCATAGTGGCGTCGAGGAAGCGACGAAGATGCTGGAAAAATTGCAGTCGATGGACGTGAAGATTGATAGGAATATTTATAATGCTTATATCGGAGCTTTAGCAGGGCATTGTCAGGTGGAGAGGGCGACGGAGGCCATTCAGGCTATGGAATCAAAAATTGGAGTGGGACCGAACAGTTTAACGTATGTATCACTTTTTCTTTTATTTCTTGTCTGTCCGTCATGATCTTTCCTTTTCTTTTCTCTTTTTTTCGTGAGGCTTAATCACTAATGTTTTGCGTTTCTTGCGACAATATAGTGTTGGGAACTTATACAATGCCATCCCTTTCCAGTACTGGAAAGATCAAGCCGAAGAATGGGCCCGGGCCGTATATCCTGGCCTCTGGGATGAACTAGAACAACAAGGGTGCGAAGAAGATGAAGAAGGGTTAAAAAGTTTCAATATCAATCGGAATATTGACCTTTAACGCTATGAGTTGAGGATATCCGTTCTGTTTACGTGAGGTGTCATATAATGTCTACATCTGGTTGTTTGACATGTTTCTGTATTATGCTACAGCGGACCATTTTGCATCCAGTCCTGGCATCAGATGGATATGAACCTGATCGTTATGCCAATCATCATGCCAAGTCAGTTCTGTTTTGATATAATATTCATAGGATGAGGGAAAGGTGGGTTAACAAAAATACTTTCCAATATGGGGTACATGTATATATATTGTTACATGTCACATACACAAAAGAGTGTGTTTAAGGATGGTGTTTGGAGCAAGCCTCACTAAAGCATTTGCTTGCTCATGAAGCAGTCAGAACTTTTAGTCAAAGAAGCATCATATACAAATTTCAATATGGCCAATAAGCCCGTCATCAATCAAGAAAATGTATTGGAACAAACGGGAGTGAAAGCAATAAAGAGGACACAGAGAGTCCACATAAGTTTGCTATAAAAAGCTATTGCTATTTATCAAAAAGAGATTAAATAAGGATATATATCATCCCATCCCTAGCGAGAGGGATTTTCTTTCTCTCTTGCTTTATTGTAGGTTCTAGAACCGGGTGTTTTTCTCTTTTGATATCTTGTTTCGAAACTAGGTCTGATTATTTTATGTAGTGGTGAATTTGCTGAGATGAGTTGTAGGAAGGCGGTACGTTTATTTTAATCTTTTGGCATTCGCTTGGACATGCTGTATCTCAGTTAGTTTGATGCTTAGGTATGTCATAGACGACGATGGAATAACTCACAAATCAAAGAACGCAAATTGACTTGGAGTGCAGCCATATTCATAAACGAAACGGCTCGCAAGGTAACTGCCAAAAATAGATCTGAGATAGCTGTCGGGAACCTACAGATCAATTGTTAGCCTGGGGAACACTTGTGCATTGGTTAATTCAACTCACTCTCTCAAGCATGGTCTCCAGACCAATTTTCTCTTGTAGCAACTTGGGAAGTGCATCCTGCAACACTGCATGGCGCAACCGGATATTGTCCCAAAGCTCAGACTTCTGGAGCTCCTCATCCAACTTGGTGATTGCAACACTGAGCGTGTCACTGAGAATGCTTCGTGGGATTCCAGTCTGCTCATGCTCCCTCCAAATTGCTTCAAATTCCAAAGTAGCATTGCGCTTGATTGTTTCTTGGGCCTCACGAACATACGCATTATAGAACTCAGGTGCCTTGCCATCTTCACCAATGCACATATGTTCTGCGAAACCCTTGTCGTCAAAGGAAAGAGAGGCCAAGACTTCAAGTGAAGAAGATGTCACACCACCCTTATTGACAGAAGCATCCTTGAAGAGGATACATCCACTCTTCTCCAAGCGAAGCTTGCAATCCTGGGTAAGGAATAGATTAGCACCTTCGACAAGGTATGGGATAGTGGTCTTTCCATCAACAATGAGTTTCGAAACGTTGGCTAGATTGATAGACTCGGGGCGACCGCCACAAGGCACGAACATATCGTAGTCACCTTTCCTGAGGTGGAAGGTGTTGCGGAATACAGTGCCGTTATGGACAACTTCGCCATTGGGAAGCTTGACGTTAGCATCATCAACAAGGACTCTGTATCCCTCTGGAGAAAGTTTGGACATGTCGTAATTCGATATCATAACGCGTGACTTAGCTAGTTTAAGGAGCTCCTGGCGATCAAGTCCTTGAGGATCAACTAGCACACCGGAGCCATCTACAATGGCGGTGTATTTCTCCCGACCAAGAAGAATCTCGTTGGATCCGAGATCACCGTCAGGACCACCAGTTTGCAGTTTGCGGATTTGAGTCTCATCGACGCCCATCTTGCGGTAAATGCCCTCGACATATTGACGGATAGATAGGGTGGTCATTCCGTAAGTATCGTGAGGAATACCGCCAAGCTTGGGGTTCTTGCCAGTAAAGAACGATTTCCACCACGGAGCGCCTCTCTGCTTGGCGTGCAGGGTAGCCCAGTCAACCAACTCCGCGGTATTCTCGTCAGGTCCCATGAAGAGTATCTCGTCCTGACCATGGAGATCGACAATAGGATCCTTAATTCCAGGACTGACCGGAGGAAGAAGAAGGTCGAGAATGCTGTCAATATATTTCTCGAACGCCACTCTAGCCTTGTCCTGGTGGTTCACATCGAGGAGAACTACACCCTTTGCTCCACCTTCTGGAATATCTTTGTTCTTTCGCTGCTGGGTATTGGCCAAGTTGTAGTTCTCATCGAAGATTGAGCGTGCATTGATGGCGTAAGCTTCGTTGTCACGGCTCTTGACGATGCGAATACCACCACGCGAGATATCACGGAATCGAAGGTGGAAACCACGGAATTCAGAGCTGATGATGAGGAACATGCCATACAAAGGCTGTGGGTATTCATGAGAGGGCAAGAAGTCGGGGTTGAGACGGAAACTTAGGGCAACCTTGGTTGGGGTATAGAAATTGGTCTTGAGAACGGCGCGGTTGAAAACAAGGAACGACTTCATCACCATCTCATCATGTTCGCTCACAACAGTCTTGGTGACAAGGTCTTTGAGTTGCTTGCTATCCAGAATCTCGTCAACTTGGAGGCGGAGATAACTCAAGGTTGGAAGGAAATCGTCCCCAGCGGCCCTAGTCTGGACATAGTGGGTATTTGCGAAGTCGAGGTAGAGTCTATGAATTAGAGTGGGGTATTTGTTGATAATCTCGAGGATGTAGTCGGAAGTGAAGGTCTCGGTACGAAGTCTCTTCTTGATCTTGGAAAGGAGTTCGGCATGTACAGTATTGTTGGAGTCGAGGAGGGCGGTTAGGGAAGTGTATTCGGAACCAAGGCGATTAAGGAACTGTTGAACGAAGACCCAGACGCAATGGGCATAAATGGTTTCTTGCAAACTGAGGCGTCCACTGGCAAAGTGGCTCTGGAATTTGTTCTGGGGAATGCAGTAGAGGAGGGAGATTTCCTTCATGATCTGGTGGATCGCAGCCTCGATGGGCGGGTGTCTTCCAGAAGCCTCCACGCCAGGCATAGGACGAAGATAAAGGGAAAGGACGGTAATACCGTTGGAAAAGTTTTCAAGGTATTTCCGGGAGCTGGTGAGGCGATAGTAATGATACAGGTCGGACAAAGCACTGAACATGCCCATGGCGGAGCCCTGACGATATGCAATCACAAGTCTCTTCTCGCGGCTTCCTTCAATTTCAAACATCTCAATAACAGGGCCAGACCGGGCCACTGCATTGATGATGATTTCTTGATAGATAGCCTTAGTGTTAGGGGTAGCCTTTTGCAGGAAGCGTTTCTCGCCGATGACCTCAATGTTGGTCTCGCCGGGATCGGGGTGAGGGTTATTGAAGAGACATTTGTAAACGAAATAGCAACGGAGTTGGTGCTGGTTATCATCTGGCAAAGAGGTGGCAGAGCGGAAGGTCTCAACACGATAGCTGTTGCTCGGGGTAGAGGCGTCGATGTATTTCTCATCGATACGCTGTTCGTAGCGAGGGCCGTCGACAGCGCTGACACCTGGTCTGCTTGTATCGATGTAGACAGCATGATCAGGAGCTTCTTTGTCAAGCCTAATTTCCAATCTCTTGTCGTCCCTTGCGTAGGCTGCAACCTTGGCGGCATAAAGGGAGAGGATGTGACTGGCAATGGCATCAGCGGTTTCGGTCTGGAAGTACATGTCATCTATGCCGAGCATGTTGTAGAACCAGTCGGTCTCCGTGGAGATGAATTCAGATGGGATGAAACCGCTCTCCTCTAACAGGTCCATAACTAGATTGCAGTGTTAGACAGCAGGCCATGGCCCCTTTTCGTGCATCCCTTTTCTTTCCTTTGAAAGCTCCTGGTCGGCTTACCTTGTTCCATTTGTTTGCCCTTGCCTTCAAACTTGGCAGCCACATATCCGGGGCCTTCCTCGGACAGTACGCGAGGAGTACCGCCAGGGATTCCTAGGTGGACAGGCTGGGGCGAAGACTCGCGTCCGGGAGTCTGCATAACACCGCCTAGCTGCTTGTTAATTCTGTGGAATCCAAGAGGAGTTCCGGTGCCAGAAACATCTGCCGACGAAAGCGGGCTGGGCTTTGAACGGGCAAAGCCATTGGCTCCGTTAGCTGGAGCGGCGGAAGAGCCGTCCGCCTTGTGCGGGGCAGGATTTAGAGTAAGTTCAGCAGACATGATGTGGTTATAAAAACAATAGTACTACACTTTTTTATTCAGACAACAAAACGAAAGAAACAAAAAGCAGAGGTTGAGAGGAGAGATTTCAGATGGAAGAGCAAGGTGATGTGAAGAGTTTAATGATGGGTAGTAGTTTAAGAGGGGCAAGCTATCATAAGTTACAGTAATAGTGCTTGGGCAAGCTGAAGGGGTCAAGAAGAGTGAAGCTTCCAGCCATGGAAGACAGGATGGCAAGACAAACGAATTGAGAGAGAGTCGGAGATCAGGGAGAGGCAAGCTCAGACGAGCGGTTGGAAGGATATTTATGAATTGCGGCGAGGAATGAGGTTGAGGGGGGAGAATGACGCTGGATGCAGGTTTGGTTCCTGAAGCATCATTTACACTGGAACTAAACCGCCTTGGGCAAGTCTGGGGCCCGGCTAGTGGAGGGAATGAACCACGGGATCAGCCAGGATTTTCGGCGGGCGGAAAGCATCGGTTACTTGACTAATGGGCGTCCAGAATTCTTCCCATCCGGAGCTTTAGTTTCCACAGCCGAATACACGCCGCTTACTGCCCTTTCTTTCTTTTCCCCCTAAGCACTTCTCGTACGTTTGCCATACGCAAGTACAGTACATACATACATACGTAGAAACAAACAAACACACTCCTTGTTCTTCCGTTTGCCATTGTGAGACTGGTGCTTCCTCTGCGCGCCTCCCAATTACTGCTGCTGATGCTGAAACACGGCTCGAGCGGAAAGTAAAAATAAAAAGATAAAAAAAAATAAAATAAAAGCCTACATCTGCACGCATCTCTGGGCTTCTATTACTGGATCTCCGTATTCATGGATCCATGCGGTGTGAAGAAGCCATGCCTAAGGAGGGAATCGTCTTACATAACAGCTTCGTCTTGTATTGTACCTTTTTTGCACCGGAATGAAAGGTACTTGTAGGTACTTCCACCGTTAAAAAAAGTCTCTGCTCCGTAAATATAATGCTTAAACTCTAGGAGTCTTTTTGCCGTCACATATGACTTGCTGGACATTATTCTCACCGCCGCAATTGGAAGACAAGTCCAGGACAACCTGGCCATGGCACTTGTACCCGTATCCATGGACATCTCATCCCCCAACATTCGCTGTTGTCGCCGGAACCTCAAGTCCAATCAAGGCCTTTCCAAACAGCGGGTGACGTGGGTTGGGGGGTCGGCCTATGACGTGATTGGTTCCTTACCTGAGGCATTTCTGAAGGCCGAGACCCCCCGCCAATTACGTAAATGATCCAGCCACTAGGGCTGAGCCACCTCCAGCCTTTGCCGCTGCTTTGCCGCTTACTTAACCCCTTCCCCCAGAGTTCCTCAATTCAAGCGCAACTGAACACAAGTGTTTGGAACTGCAAATCAATTCTCCCAGAAAATGGTGACTGAAAAGAAGAGAACCATTATCTTGTCGCATTATTCCACTCGCCGACTAATATCGACTAGGTTTGCCCCGGCCAGTGAAGGTATTCCAAACACCAAAAAAAATTTTCATGGACATCTGACCGTTCCTTCATTCAGTATTAAGGCTACCTCAGGGGGTGGCCGCAGGTCTCATGACTGAGGTCTAGGAATGGCCAGTTAAAACCTGCTCTGCTGATCGGTCAAGGACTGGAACTTGTCAATGCCAAAGTTACTCCGTTAAAATCCAGCGTCTCCCATGCGCCAACGCATGCTTCTCACGAAGATTCCACACTTGGTGATATTAGTGTTTCATATGTTAACTAATTAGTGGTCGCTCAGCGTCCCTCGATCATCAAGAGACCATTCTGGCCGACGAGGCCGCCGAACTCAATTTCATCGAGTCAGGTTGGGAGCAGTGAGTGTGCTCGAATTGATTTCTTAAAACGAACAAAGCCGTACGACCCTTCTACATTGGCAGGTGAGAATGGTAAGGCTGAGGAAATTGCTGTAGCCATATTAGATGCCATTGCTTGTCCAGAGAACGATCCACATGAGCTTAAAGGCATTTTTGAATATACAGATCTATGTTGGATCAGCTAAGGTTAACTACCTAGCGAATAGTAGATTTGGAAAAAAAAAAAAAAAAAAAAAAAAAAAAAAACGTGATTGTAGATATTTATAGCCTAATTGTGGATCATGAAGACCACGAGCAAGTTAAACGAAACCTTGCGAATTTATTATTCTCGAAGAATTGGATTGCTTGTTGCGGACTGAATAAGTATAGCGAAAGACTCGTATTTGTAGTCAGGATTTGCCCAGAGGATCCCAACCAATGTCTCTAGGGACCGTCAAAATCGGTGAGCGGAGCTGCAAGGTGCTAATGGGCCTTCTGGCAAACTTCTTTTGCGCATCTTCTTCTGCACAGGTTAAAATACTAATCTGTGGGTGATTCCGGGGCTCTTCAGCACAACACATCCTTTGAATAACACTACCTTAGTACATACATATATACATGCATACTTTTACCATCTGCATTGATCCGTGTTTTTGAGGAGATATCCTCTTGATATCCGCACAACCATGACCTGGGGGAAAAAAATAAAAAATCCAAAAAATTGATATGCCAAGCGGAGTTTGCGAGCATGAGGCTAATGCACGTCTACATCATTCCGCGAAGGTACCTGATGCCGTCAGTACCCCTCCCCCTCCTTTCACCGGAAATGCAATCTAAAGCGCGGAAAACGATCAACCACTTTCGCAAATTTGCCTTCCTCGCATTGCCGTTTTCTTCTTCACCAATTGGCATTTTAGAAGACCTCCGATCATCGTAGAGAATGTAGCAATTGCGCAATGGATCAGCCGTTTTTTCTTAGGCTGTCTCCCCATCCCAATTGCGGGGATATCCAGAACGTTATCCAGGATTCCCGACATCCAGCCAAAGAAAAAAAAAAAAAAAAAAGAAAAGAAAAGGAAGGAAAGTCAGCATGGGCCTTTATACAAGTTTACAATTGGACAGGAAGTTGCGGCTTTTTCTCCCTTTTGGCGAACCATAAAGCTCGAGCCGACACAAATTAGCCGTCCAATCGTGTCCTTTTACGCAAGAAGGCAGCTCTCTCTCTCCGTCTTTCCAACTTGACCCGTGCGTGCATTGGCGTAGCTGCATGGCATTGAATGCTCCGATTTGCTTGAGATGGTATTATTATAATCTCGCCGGCATACTCCGGGGGACGAGGCCGGGAGTTTTTGCAGACCAAAGCAAATGCAACATCTCGTCAACCACTCTGTTTAGCATTGCAGTCCCGTTGATTGAGGATTGCACCTTTTTTTTTTTTAGCCCAGATTCCCAGACCCGAGCTGGATTGTTTGCCAATTGGGTTTCAACGCTGCCAGTCTCAATTCGAATTGGAGAATATACGGAACATATAGGTACAAGGGCAACAAAAGCTTAGGGCCCAGGTACCCGACATTGAACTGCTTGAAGTTGGTACAAGCTCCAAGGTGGCATCAACAACTAACACCTTTTGCTCTAGTTCTATGCCTCCCACGTTTGAAGGAAGAGAAGGTGACATAGTACTGGGAGATCCTTTGTATTTTAACAAAAAACGCATAGAAAACTGCCAAGTTAGTTACCCTGGATGCGACATTGTACCACGTGGTAAATTGGAATGTCCCGCTTGCTCTGACTGAGCAGCGAGTGGAATGGGATAAATGGATTTTACCCTCCATTATCTATAGAAACACGAGCATTCAAGGCAGCGGTTTTGGTTAGCGGCATATAGAGCTTGTATAGCTGGGCAAACCCAGAAAATGCCTGAACACACCTCAATGCCATAATGCCAACATATAAAAGAAAAGGCAGGAGAAAATGAAGAGATTTATGCTATGGCAGCTATATTATTCTTATCTTCTTCCTTTTCCCTTTCCTTCTTCTTTGGAGTTCCGCACATGATTTCAACCTAGACAAGAAATATCTTCATTGTTCAGTTTCTACGAACACACTGGCTTTTCCTCTTGATCCCATCGATGGTATCTGTGAAGAGGAACAAATGCTCTCAACATATATCTTCTTAATCATAAGAGGCCAACAATTTTACCAGCAGCTGGTTGAAGACTTCAACTGCTACTTCATTGGCAAGGAAAGTATTTCTATCAATTAACAACCTGACGTCTAATGCATCTTAAAACACACGCTAAGCAGCTGCTGTTTGATTCAGTAATGACAAAGAAAGAATGCAACCGCTCCTCAACAGATACCGTTGATTGTCTGATCACTACTCTAGCTATCCAGGCTCTGAGTAACTAGAAAGTCTCGTTACTGAGAAGTAATCGATCCTAAGTCTGCGAATGGAAAGGTGTGTTACTTTGCACTTTATTTGGAGCAAAACTAAGGGTGCATCTTAGAATGGGGCCCTAAATGTAGAGACAAAAACGTGGTTTACAGGTGATGCTGGAGAATCGCCTTACAAATCACTGAGCAAGGTCAAACAAGCCACGAGGAGTTATCCTTAGGTGAAGAACAAGATAGCCTCGGATATGTATGCCATTGTATTTCCTGCTTGTTCCAGGAAGAGTGCACATTAATGCTTTTTTCGCAGTGCAACAATCCGGATCATGAAGTAGCCACTGTGTGTACATAAATACAGCTTCCTAATCACCAGCCTCAAAGAGATCCAAGAATTTCTGAAGAATAGCCTCCACAAGGCGACGCAGTATTAACTCAAGCCAAACCTTGCAGCCTGGCAAGCTTCACCGTGTAAAATTGCGAGAAGCAAGACACTCGAAGCTTGCATACTGTTGAAATATACAAATTCTGGCTTCAGTGATTTAAAGTTGGTGATATCACGAAGCCCATAACGAGCGAGTGAAATGACATCCTAGTACTTGCAAGCTGAGGTTGTCAAGGGTGTGAGTCCGATTGGTGGAATTTCGATCTTCAACGGGTTAGCATTTTTAACCTTTTACGGAGTAGCTTGGTCGTTACCTGTGAAAGGATCATGTAAACAAGGGATAGTAACAGGGATAATAGCTACCTCAAACTCTGCTGTGCTGCCTGAAGTCCCATCTTGCTTCGAAAGAGAGTGGCAAATCAAACCATAACGTACGTGAGTTTGAATAAGGGATCTGATTCACGAGGAAAACTCTCATCGCAACTACGCGCGGGATCTCAACGGCCTGACGTTTGTCGTTTACCAAGGTGTTCGATGAAGCGACCCTGGCAAACAACTTCGTGAGCGAGATTTTGAGGAATCAATAACATTCAAGTGCAAACAATGGGCGGCATGCCACATTACTCCGTAGAGTGTCAACTGACAACCGTTAATGTTCTCGAAGTGTTCCTGGAAGGAGTTTAAGAAAATTAGCGCACTAGGCTAGCCTAGCACAAGAAACCTGGGGTAGCTTGTGGAGGTGAAGGTCGAGCGCTCCTTAACATCACCGTCAGATCGAAATTAGCGTCCAGGAAAGGCAGGTGCTTTAAATCGAGCGTTATTAGTTTAGCTTTAGCTTCTAAAACGATTTAAGTTCGTGTCGTTGCCGGGCCACGCCGACCCGCAAACGGGATCACCATGGAATTCCCCCTGAACTAACAGAACCTTCCTTCAGGCTCCGAAGCCCGCAAGACCTCGAAGCACGAGACTATTTCTGGGAGATTGCTTCCGGCCCTCTCAAGACCTCTTTTATGAGCTTAAGTTGAAAGCTCCTTAGAAATGCCTCATAATTCTGCCTGAAAAATTGTTGAAGCAGAAAGGGGAAATGGCTGAAAAGAATTCCGGGATGAAACAATAACCTTGTCCGCCACGTTCACTAGTGTCGGCCCTGCGAATGCAACACAACACGGGGTGCATATTAAGCACGCGGGTAGGAGCATCGAGCTTAACCGTTTGTGGCTATCACAAGTAAATTTCGACGAATCGAGTGTCTTTCCGGGTCCCTGTTCCAACAAAATAAAACCCCAGTCAAACGAGCAACCGTTGTCTCGTCAAAATTGCTTCGGATAGGCTTCGCCACATATTCTGGATTGATGAAAATTTTTAAAACGTATAAATCAAAACTGCTTTGGCCAGAAATTGATCTTCCTTCTCTCTTTTTCCCGACATAGTTCTTTATCCATATTTCTTCTTGGTATAAAAGGCGTTCTTGTTTTAAATACTTCTCTGATTGATCAACCAATTTAATATTTCGAAGCCCTCGATCGACCTATTTCAAACCTCATCACACGCACGCTAGCTCTTCGACGGAATCCGAACATAAAACCCCTGAGTCTCAGATTTTAGACTGCCCTTCAGAGATCCGATTCACACTGCTGTCTGTCTTCGATATTCGAAAGCACCGCAAACGCCACGAGCTCGTCTCACAAAATCACCTATTCGCACAATTTGCCTTCCAGTCGGTCGAAATCGCGCGATAATGCCTCAAACTTGCTGCACACAGTACCAGCCTCCTGCACCCATTCTCTGCGGGCCACCTGCAGCATTGGAGTCATCTCTATCGAAAGGCTGCAGCAACAGTACAAAACCAAGCAAGCTCAAATTGTCGACACCGACACTTAGCCAAGATATCTGGCGAGCCATACAGGCTTCCTCCCGAACTCCCAAATATGTGTCGTTCAGGGACGAATATGAACAGCCGCCGCCCCCACCACCATCTCCCGTTGGGGTGTCCGACTGGAAACTGAACTAGACCGGAACCGAAGCCCGGACAAATTGAACTTCCGAAATGAGCTGCACTTAATCCTTCACCTTTTCGTGCCTTCCTTTCCTTTGCGGCTGTTATAGAATATACCTTTATAGATCGTCGTTTCTTTCATTAAGCGCTATAGCTCTTGTGAAAGAGCACCCACTCATTTTAATTTCTTTGTTTGCTTCATTGTTGATATACCCCGATAATAATTGCTTCAGGCTGCTTATTTTCGTTTTTTGAGAATGCTGAATGTTTCACGGCTCATAGGATTCCGAGTATATTTCAATTTCTTTTTCTCTCAACAATGAAGCTCCATGGTCCACACTTATGCCGCACGTAAGCTCACCTTAAAGTAAGGCAGATGCAGAGTAAACCATTCGCGATAGCTGTGTAGTGTAATTCGAGAGCCGGAAACGGGTTATCTTTCGATGCTAGAATTTTAGTAACCATTATGTTGCCTCTGCGCAAGCAGGTTTGTCTTGGGTTTCTTCCGCCTCGGGTTGCACATACGTGGCTGATGACTGAGCGTTAGATGTAGGGGATCCGAACCTAACACTTTTCCGAGAAGCTGCATCGAATCGTAAGTAGATCTCTTCTAATCTTTTCATAGCCTCTGGATTCCCGTTACGAGCTTGCTGGTTGATATTTTCAAGTTCCACCAGCATTCCTTCCGTCCTCGCCCAGCCTTGTAATTTCTCCTCATAGTTTTGATTCCGCTTCTGTGCCTGAGGAAAGGCAGTTCGGATAATATCATGCTCGCCCCTGGCGCTTTTCACTTTCATAAGGCATTCTAAAAATTGGGCCTGTCCGGTCGAAGGGGCTCCGGAACGCATACGTTGAGCTTGGCTAGGGCTTGACCCTGATATCAAATGGGCTTTCTGGCCCAATATCTTCACTCGTGTAGTGGATACTAAATCGAAATCTCTGGCTTGTCGTAGAGGGGGGGGTTCATAATCATCGCCTGGTAACGAAAACATCATATCGGTTCCAATTTGATCAGCCCAAGAGCACGTGAAAATCTGATTCTGATACGAGACAATTGGATTGGGAGAATGTAATTCCATTATTTGTATTTGGTTTTGCAATTGTGTATCGAAATCCGGGTCAGTTCTCATTGATTGACCCTGATTCAAGCCTGACTGAGGAGCTGGAGAACCTGACAGAGAGCGCGGCGTGTCAATTGAACTCGCGAGGGAATCCGTATTTGGAGCAAATCTCTGCCTTGGAGGGCGAATTGGGCCATTACAGGACGTTAAGTCAAGGTCAATATAGAAGGTCTATTCCATGAGAAAACTGTTAGATCCTCTGGCCCACGTTCAATTGCAACCTGTTTACAACACACCTCTGTCTCAGATCCATCGTATTCATACTCATAGTCTGACTCATCCGACGATGTTTCTACCGCCGGATTAATGTCCGGATCACCAGGTGAGGACTGCATAGCTCGTTCGTTAGCCAGAAATAATACTGTCGCGTGAAGAAATGCGATTCGGAGTGAAAACGGCGGGGAGAGTCTTGGCATTCGGTAGCCAAGCTAAATTAGTTAGCAATCTAATCTGATGATCGAGTTGATGAGATAAGCACGCTAGCAGCCCTGTGATGTCATTGGCGCCTAGTCTCCGCCCACTCCCGGGCCGACACCTGGTTGTAAGTACTATGTAGTCCGAATTTCCCGAACATTCGGACTGCGATGTAGGTGATAACAGAGGCAATGGTGGTGGTGGCGGCTGGAAGCAATTTGGGAATTCTTCAATTGTCTATGTTGCTGTAATAACACAGTCATCTCTGCACAGTTTTGCGTGCCTTTTTCCCCTCCTTGTCTCTCAGAATTGCATCATCATATAGGACAATTTTCTAGGAAAGCTGATCAATGGATCCAAGGTAGAGCTCTTCCGCGTTCCAATCAAATGATCAGTCAACACTCCGCTCAAAGACAATTAGCCTAAAACAAGCTTTTCAGACTTCTTACATACCATGCTTCAGAAGTTGTTGGCATCTACGGCTTCAACATAATGTGATTTTGCAACGTGTGAAGGTCCATGCGAACCGGCAACAGCAGCTGCTTTTCATTGAAGGGGTTAAAGAGGCACAAAGTGAGTTACATTCATTCCAGTTCTGGATTTCTATTATTTTCCCAAAATATGTCAATGTTATATCCGGCACTTTTGTTTCCAGTATATTCGGTGGCCCCGGCTCTTCCGGAAAGGATACTAGGAGCATCACCAAACTCCAGTATCAGTACTATTTATGTTCAAATGTGGTCTCAAGTACCTTGATATCATCATGATACATGAAAGCCGTTAGACCTCCGACCTTTGAAGGTCTTTGTTATGGTTTTAGGCTGTTCTATGCCCTTCCCACGTCTTCAGCAAGCTTGCTTGTTCCCCCCTGGTGCCAGCACAAATGAACTAATACATGGGATCCAGTGGCTCCGCAATACAATGCAGGGCTTCAGCTGCCGCTGGTGTCCCCCGTATCTGAAACCAACACTCCGTTTATACATACCCAATCTCCTGTTCTCGCTTCTCTACAACCAACCTACAAACTGGGCGGCACAAATGAAGGATCCAAATCTTCTTCTACCATTATATACTCTACACTTTTGCCTACTATTTCTCTTGATTCTACTACAAAGGGAATAGGGCGGGAGCCGCCTTCTAGGACGCTACCTGGAGACGAAAGAGGTCCCAAATCCCTAGTTCCTCACACGCCGGAGCCTAGCGGGAAACGGCTGCGTAGTCCTTCGTTTTCTGACCGTCTTACTTCGTGGGCGTGGGCTTTATTGTCTTGGATTTCCAATGCATTATACTCCTTTTTTGCGAGCGGGAAGGAAAGAATACCGGAGCGTGATACCCCTAGAAAGAAGGTTCTCCTTGAACAGGGTGGTCTTACATGGGAGCTTGCACGCTCCGTGGGCGAGAGCGATGGACGGATAATCCGCGATATACCCCAATATATTCTTGAGCATGCTCCTTTAGTCCATTTATTCTCCGGGGAACATTTTTGGCCTTGCGATATTGGCGAGCATCTAGCACATGTTACGCCGTACTTGAACTACACCCCCCTCAGAGCAACATGGGAGCATCCATTACTTGATGATCTTGATGACTTGAACCACTGGCAACGCGGCCGCTATGTCTTTTTAACGAGCAATGACGACGTCGAGCAACGACCAGATTGGTTACTAGGCAGGAAGAACATTCCGGCGCCTATACCCGAAGCCAAACCAAAAAGCCGTCCCTCATTTGTTATTCTCCGGAGGAAAAGTCTCTTCGGCGCCAAGATGAAAACTGGCGGTAAGAGCAAAGCACCGGCAGTCCTAATCGTGGTGGACAAAGGAGATGGTATAATCGACGCCTTTTGGTTCTATTTTTATAGTTATAATCTTGGAAATGAAGTCCTTAATGTCCGCTTTGGGAACCACATCGGAGACTGGGAACATTCCCTCGTTCGATTTCATCATGGCAAACCAAAAGCCATTTTTCTCAGCGAACACTCCGGCGGAGAAGCATATACATATGAAGCCGTGGAGAAACTCGGCAACCGAGTACGTAAAAGCCGTTACTCTTCACCTATTTTTTCTCAACGCACTAACCCAACAACCCACCCTGGTTCTAGCCCATCATCTACTCTGCCAGTGGTACTCATGCCATGTACGCTAATCCAGGCATACATGCCTACATTCTCCCCTGGGGCCTTCTTCGCGACCAGACGGACGCCGGGCCCCTGTGGGATCCCTCTCTGAATCTACATGCATACGCCTACTCGCCTCACAATGACACTTTATACCCATCAAGTATAACCCCTCAAGCACCTACCGAGTGGTTCTCTTTCAGAGGCCACTGGGGAGATAAAATCTATCCAATGAGTGACGGCCGACAATACCGGTTTGCCGGACAGTTTCATTACGTGAGCGGGCCCTTAGGCCCTAGGTTCAAGGACCTGGCGAGGAGGAAAGTATGTCAGGGCCCAGAGGAGAAAATTTGTTTGATTCGGGATCGAATTAAGGCGTACGGAGAACGAGAGACAGCGAAAGCAGAAAGCACATGGGATGCAGGCCTAGGAGAGGATGATGAGGAAGATGAAGTTTGACTAGGATTTTTGGCCTTTTTTTTATTGGGAAAGCTCCATGTTAGTTACTACATACCTTATTTAGGGATTAGTTTTGCTCCTGTAATCTTTCGGGAATAGGTTCTCTTCTCTCATCTCTACACGATGCCTGTCAGAAAGATATCGATCCCATCACTTCAATTAAGGCAGAAGCGTAAGCTCCTATGCTGTTCCATATCCAAATGTCGAATGTAACTATACAGACAGAATAGACTTTGACGCTTTAAACAACAATTCCTTGATTAGCTATTGCTAGGTGAGGATTCCTAAAAGTTCCGTTCTAGATCAACAAACAGATAATTTGGAACGGGAAAATGATCCAAGGAGAGACAAATGAGTTTGAAAGGAGCCATTTTCAATTAGAACGCCGATAAATGATACAATGAAGGGTTCCTCTAGTAAAAAGGAGAACGTATACATGTTGGTGGGAGAAGCCGCACTACTTGTTAGAAGGGCTATACATCTGTGGGCGCGGAAGAGACCAATCCAAAGTAGATGTTAAGGAATGCTTTTTGCAAGGAAGGGTATTGAGGCGACTCAAAGAGAAGGAATGTAGAATTAAACAATAGCAGGTGAATCTCGAGGAAATAACAACATATTCACAAACGGATTATAGATGGCAAAAGTAGATTGTGAGAAATGAGTTAGGTGTAAACGTGCAAATGCCATAGGAAGTGCGCTGGTATCTTAAAAGAAGACAAGGAAATTCGTTTGAAGAATGATTTGGCGAGGCCACCGTGAAATCGAATTTAGTAGGCTCTTCCGACGCGAGAATAGTCAGAGAACATGCTAGGTTCAGTTCGGTCACCGTTTTGTGCAGCTCTAGCATAGTTGTGAGGCACCAAGCTGTCCGTGCTCTCGGATGATTGGTGTCGAGGTCCGAATGGGGCATCTCGATACGGTTCATACCGGCCGAGGACATTTAGTTGCCCGACTTCCGGATCTTGTCGATTGTGTGAATCCATCCGATTATTCATTAGTAGCGAGTTGCGGGCATCTAGCGGGGTAAGGTTATCGAGGTCACGGTCATATTTTTCTTAAAGGAGTTTGTTAGTACCTAACATCTTAACCCATCCAAAAGGGTCCAAGGTCACCTACCTAATTCCTTTCGACGCTGAACGTGTGGGTTCTTCCGAACTAGAAGAATAATAGCATTGATGGCAATAAGAATCGCTAAAATCCCAGTCAAAGCGGACTGAACGGCAATCAATGCCACCCCAGTAACAGTTTTGGTGGTCTGTCCAATGCCTAATTCTTCAACGAAGACAATAATGCACGCCACGGAGAGCACACGGACAATTTGAATAGATATATTGATCCACTGGCTCGATTTGGTCACATACGGCCTGGTCCATAGGAGAAGAATGAGCATAAGTGCCTCTACAACTAGTTGTGCACCGGATTGAATGAGTCCATGTCCATCGCCAGCAGCAAGGATACACCCTTTAGCAAACATGTACACAATGCACGGCACGAAAATCCACCAATAGCTTTTCTTGTAGTTATCGTAGAAAAGGCTGTATTTTCTCCACGTTTCCTTGTCTTCATAGAGTGCGCTCGCATCTCCGTCCATCTTTTGGTGTCGCCGTGCCAAAGACCAGATTCGGAATGTGAAGAATCCAAGAACAGCTGTGAACAGCGCAAGCGTTACGCCGGCTAGGAGTTTTGCAGCCCAAGAATCACCGTGGGTGAACTGGAATATGCAATACAGCGTCCAGATACCATATAAGAGAAGGATCAAATTAGTGATGGTGCGGGCAAGAAGTCTCCAGTAATGCTTTCGAAAGCTCATTAAGCTCTTAGGGAGTGTCCCCCAGAGAGCCCAAAGCTCCAGAATGAGCTTAAACAACAGGATACAGACAGATATGCCAGCAACAATAATGGCAAAGATCAAGAGAACCGTCATAAACGTATTCGTTTCTGGGATTGAGAATTGCTCTACGTAAGCCTGGAAACCGTGCACAAGGTGATTAATGCCTTTATCGCTGTCATTTGGCGCGTCGTTATCCCGGGCGTTGAGGCCTCGCATTGCAAGCGTCAGCATATTGACAACGGGCTCCAGTCCCCGCTTGGCCCTTTCATTGGAATCAAAATTGTCCGCAAAGATCAGAGTGGCATTTTTCAAAAAGTCCACATTGCTCTGTGTGAGATTTCCTCCTGTGCGATCTCTGAAGTCATCGATTGAAGCCTGCATTTGATACCATGGAATAAGGCCGGTGCTGAAACCAAAATTCTTAGTGAAACTGCGATAAACTGGCGGATAATTGACGCTTAGCATCCCATTCGTGGCCATAGAGTGAAACCATCCCAAGACATCCCCAAAAGTAGGCCCAGATGCGGCGGCGCCTGGAGCGCCACCGGCGAGTGCTGCACCGACTCCAGTTAAGGCCAGCGCTGCACCAGCAATGCCTGCGGCTATATAAGAGACCGAAGGGGTCTCGAGAGATTTGCCATTTCCGACAACAGATTGGATGCAAGCAAGGGACTGGCCTCCATCCCTGGCCTTCAACTCCAGGGTAGCCTGTGCTTGGAGATCGGGGATGGCAAATGCGATTGAGGGGATTTTATCGACGAAATCGGAAGGTATCTCCACAGTGTTCTTCGCAGAGAATGATCTAGCAGGAACTAAGAGAAGAAGTATTAGCTCTTGTTCGTTGTCCAGGTTTTGGGTATGATGGTACCTGGACATAGCGCTTCAACTTTAGTCTTTTCATCGCAGGGGTCAAAATCTTGCGTGAATCGTTGTCCGTAAGCATTAACAACAAGTGAAGCAGTAACCTTTTGCTCTTTTGAACTTGATCCAGCGACGTCGAAAGTTATCTTCTTCGTTGACCGGTCAAAACTCAGGTTGAGCCTTTCGACTTTGATGTCGGGATTATCTAGACAGGTCAAAAACCCGTTGGTTTTCAGTATGTCAGCAGCAAGAGCCGAATTGCACAGGGCCGCCCAAGCCAAGGCGGCCGTGAGATAGCGTCCTAACGCCATGAGAATAGAAAGAACTAGACTGCCGAAGAAAGCAAAAGATGGGTGGGACGAAGATTTCTTCCGGTCGGTCTGATGAGGTTCGGGGAGGGTTTTCAGGTCCAACCGGTCATTTGATGGGTAGAGAGGATAAGTGGATAAAGTGATGGCCCAAGCTGTTGGCGTTAAGAAGGTTCTTGTCTCAAGTACGGAGTATAGGAAAGGACAAAGAGTATCGTATTCAAGTGGATAGAGAGCAAACAGCCTTAGATCCAGGTAGCAGGGTCAACCCGCACAGAATGGAAGTCTAGTGAACACAGTTGAAAGTAGAATAGTGGTGAAGAGGACAAAAAACAAAACGCTGTTCAAGAGGAAGAGTTAACAAACTGGAAAAACCATGCTAGAGATTGAGTGAACGAATGGAGACAGCGAGTGACTTGGACAGTGTTTGAGAAAGAGTGAAAGGAGAGCTGAATGGATGACATTCGGCCTTGGAGAGGGAAGAAGAAGCGAGAGTCCGTCAAGACAAGCAAAATGGCTTGTTTAAACTAACTCCTCGAGCAAGGACTCGTAATTACCGCTGACAAGCCAGCCAACAACAATGCAAAGGGCGTGTAATCCGATCGTATTGTAATTCTGCGTGGTGGATCTTGTTTTTTACCCTTTTACCCCTGGCGAGTCTCAGGTTCAACGTGTGCTTGGTCGCTGATTGGCTTGCGGGGCGTGTTGTCAGCCACACTTCTCCACCACAATGGGGCTGGTGGGATTTGTTCCTCTCCCTTTCCTGTCGCACCAGTGATTCAAGCCCTGCCAGCGCAGGTGTTTTTCTTGACAACATTGCGGTTGGATTGTTCGTCAAGTGTACGAAGTAGATAGATATATCCCTAATGTCTCTCTGCACGTTGGTTCTAGATGACATGGCTCAAGTTGAAAGAATTGTAGGTATTACTTCCTTTTAAGAAGGATTTTATCCTCCCAACCGGTAAGGAGTAGGAGAATAATCAAAACATAATTCTCCACATCCCGTTGTCTCATTCTAAATATATCTCGCCAACGGTGGATGGTCTAGACCCCTAAAGCGGCAATCCCAACGCGTTCGATTCTCCTCGGAGGACGCCGAATGGAAAACACCCAGGAGGAAAGACACCCAAAGCAGGGGTTCCTGACTCGCCCCCTGTATTGTGTAGGGTTCTGTACCTGCAGGATTTTCAGCCAAAGATCTCTACCACAGTCGCCAGATTGGTAATAGTTGCTGTTGAACTGGTGCAACGTCTGTAAAGAAAGGCCGATTACTAACGTACCAACGAAACTAAACAATCTTAATGAAATCAATTTCAAAACCACAGCTTGCCTCTTCTATGCAAAACGAAACTTGAGTCTTCCACCTTCACACACTCTTTTTAAAACCAAGTGGAATTGATTACGTGGTTCATGCAAGCGCGGAAATCCTCAGGGAAGTTGACCTGCTTTCCCATTAGCGCCATGCTGGATTAACGCAAGTGACTAAGCCCAGCCAAACTTGCTGCACGTGACAATGATGTAACTGCCCGTCTTCACTCAACTTCAATCGACTTGGTTCGATGCACCGGCACTACATCCTGTATGTGATTTCGCACTTGTTTTTTTTTTTTTTGCAAATGACGAGTTTTCTTCCACCAGAATGGAGAGATTCAGATGAGAATGAAGCCCTCATTCAACCCCCAGTTCCCCCAAAATATGCTGCCGAAGATACACGGCCCACCACTAAGAAGGAGCTGGCTGGGTGGTATAGCTATGGCTGGGCTGCGGAGGTGTTCGCTGTGTGCGCCATGGGTACATATATCACTATTCTCTTTTACGTTAAGCACGTTGAGTGTCTGAATGCGAGTCCGCGGCTGACCCCTTTTCCCCTCCCCTTACCGCACAGGTTCCTTCCTCCCGATAACCCTTGAGCAAATGACCAGGGACCAAGGCGTCTTACTTTCAGACAAAAAGACCCCATGCAGTGCAAGCTGGCCTACTAACCCGACGTCCAACTTTACGGCGGCTACTGTTGCGTCGCCTCCCACTGGGTCCCCTCAGTGCGTAATCTATGTCTTGGGGATCGAGGTCAACACCGCCAGTTTCGCCATGTATACATTTTCGATAAGCGTTTTAATCCAATCCGTGATCATAATTTCCATGTCAGCTGCCGCCGATCATGGTGTATTCCGCAAGAAGTTCCTTTTAGGTTTTGCTATTATCGGTGCATTGTCTATGATACTGTTTTTGTTCCTCCTTCCTCGGTTCTACTTGCTGGCCGCGGTTCTCTCAATTATTGCCAATACCGGCTTTGGCGCGTCATTCGTACTTCTGAACTCATTCCTACCTGTCCTCGTACGCAATGATCCATCGATACAGGCCGTCCTCTCTGCGGCTGCTGCCCAGGCGCGAACTAGTCACAATGAAAATCCTGACCTGAACAACACGATCTTTCCAGAAAATGAGAGCGAACAACCCATATCTACTCATGCCAGTTTGGATGATTCGGCACTTGTGTCAGCTGAGTTGCAGCTATCAACAAAAATATCTTCTAATGGCATTGGCATTGGATATATCGCTGCTGTCCTAGTTCAAGTTGGTTGCATTCTTTTAGTTGTTGCGACTCATTCAACCACCTTTTCACTTCGGCTAGTCCTTTTTATTATCGGAGTGTGGTGGCTCCTGTTCACAATTCCGGCTGCACTATGGCTCCGCCCCAGACCTGGTCCTCCACTCCCAGATTCTTCGTACGGCAAAGGCAATTGGGCGTGGATAGGATATATCGCCTTTGCGTGGATTTCTCTTGGTCGGACAATACTACGAGCCCGACAGCTCAAAGATGTGCTCCTGTTCCTAGCTGCTTGGTTTTTGCTCTCCGATGGCATAGCTACCGTAAGCGGCACAGCTGTCCTGTTCGCAAAAACGCAACTTGGTATGGAAATTGCCGCGCTTGGTCTCATCAATGTAATTGCCATGTTATCAGGCGTGTTTGGAGCTTTTTCATGGAGCTACATATCACGTCACTTCGGTCTCAGACCTTCCCGTACCATCGTTGCCTGCATTTGCCTTTTCGAAGTAATACCTCTGTACGGCCTTCTTGGGTTCCTCCCCTTTATCAAAAGGCTCGGAGTGTTTGGCCTCCAACAGCCATGGGAGATGTACGTCCTCGGCGCAGTATACGGTCTTGTACTTGGCGGTTTGTCATCGTACTGTCGTAGTTTTTTCGGCGAGTTGATCCCTCCCGGGTTCGAAGCGTCCTTCTACGCTCTCTATGCAATTACCGACAAGGGCTCGAGCATGTTTGGCCCCGCGATCGTGGGTGCCATCACCGATCGATACGGGGAGATTCGACCCGCTTTTGGATTTTTGGCGCTGCTTATCTTGCTTCCCTTGCCACTGATGTTACTTGTTGACGTTGACCGGGGGAAGCGTGATGCAAAGGAGTTGGCTGGTGCCTTGGAGGGAGTCAAAGAGGCAGGTCTCAATGGTGCCGGGTATGCCCCAGTGGCGACTCAGGAACTTGAGGTTGGGTATGAAGGTGATAGAGAGTAGAGTTGGGAAGTTATCTTTACATTGGCAATTAATCTATATGGTATATGAGAATTGGTTTGAGCGTCCTTCTCGCGATAGAATATCTAGTAATTATTGCATTGAAGGCGAAATTTCCGGGATCCTCAATTTTTGGCTTAATTTTCCTTACGTAGGTTTAGCAACAATTTGCAGGAGCCAACGAATATATGGAGACAACCAACCCTCCCAAAGATAGCAACTGAATATTTAGACCATCATTCATAACTGATGACGGATGGAGAAGAGTCCAGGAATTATAGGAGTCACCAATCTCACTTGCACCTCTTTTCTACGATATTTGCACCATGCTCCTCGTATTCCTTTTTCGAAACCCACATCTGGTGGAATGTGCCCAAACTAGCCACGATGCTTCCACCAATCCACGACCCAAACTTCCTCTCAACCGTATTCCCTGGCGCAAACAATCGCACTCTTGGACTCGGGAACATGGTTGTCAATTCTGAGTTTACTCGATCATTAAATCCATATAGAAGGCTTGTTGCGCCTGTAATCACAACATTACCGAGCAGGTGAGGCCTGATATCGATGTCTACCTGATTTAGGGCGCTGCGAACAAGCTCTGGTATTGTTTGCGCAGCAGCTGGAGCTTGGAATTCGGACTCTGGATCTGGGATGGCAGCCTTGGCGTCGAATAAGGATTCCACGACGCGATATCTTTCTATACCGAAGAGTTGGTTGTAGCCATCTGGGAACTCGAAAGGGCGGCCCGGGCTGTTCTTTGCAATGTCTTCATTGGGCACGCCATTCGGATTCACACTCAGTAAACTGTGAGGGCCAGGCCAGACTTGAACCACACATTCTTTGAATTCGGAAATGGTTCGGTTTTCTAAGAGGCGACGGAATGATGGATCAGGTGCTTGACCATCAGAAATTGTGCGGTAGGTTGCTTGCGCTGGCTGCCCGGCATCGACTGCCGTTTTGGATGAGATGAGGTAGTGTGGGGTGACGGTGATCGGTTGAGGGGTGTTTTGTTTAAAAAGGGCACGGATTTGAGAAGAGATATAATCTCCAGCTAACTGAGAATGTTGTACACCACGTTTTAGAATCAGGCCGTCATGGACCGGGCTAACTGAAACTGTCGATGCACCGACATCGATAACCAAAGCCGACGCTTTACCCGCTGCGAACCTAATGACGATATGACATATTAGCACAATAAACGGTAGATAAAAATATAAGAAATCAGTTGAGAAAATACCCGGCCAATGGTCCCGTCTTTGCAAGATAAAATGCCGGCGTGCCCCAACTTTCCATAGCTATTTCAATAGTCTTCTCTCGTGCTTTCGTAGGATTCCACCCACATTCGGTCATGAGCAGAGGTGAATCTGACAAAGGTTTTTCTTCCGATTCCACCATTTCCATCTCCGTTGGCAATTCTGAGGTATCATTTAATCCATTGAGCATGGGGTTTCCAGGTTTTCTGCCGGTTAGTCGTGAGGCAAATGAATATTCCCATAACTTCTCAGCCATATCCCAATCCTCCACAATTCCGTCATTCCCCATCGGGTTGTGAATAGATGAACCGGGCCGCGGTGATACATAAATGCTATCGCCATATATGCGCTTATCTTGGCCTTGTGTAGGGTATTTTGCATAGTATGTCGGTATTACGGACTTGGGAGTGTCTTCACCAGCAAATCCGGCGCGAATTGAGGAGTAGCCTGGGTCGAGAATAATAGCAGATACCTCATCTGCATAACTCAATGCTTAGCACCATGCGCTATTAAACATACCTGGGAATAGACATATCGTGAACAATCCTACCTCCACCGTACTCCGCCGTCACCGGCGGCACCGAAGAGTTCATCCTGGCCGCCACTACGAAGCACACTTATTGTTTCTCAGAACCTGGAGACAAAAAGTAAAGCACAAGACGATAGTGTTGAAATAATAAATTGTTTTCAATCTTCTGGCAACTACTAACGTGAAGTCTTATACGCGAAGAAAGAAAAGAGCCCTGACGCGATGGATCTGGAAAAAGCTATTGCCGTTATAGGAATAGCGCCACTCGGGACGCTTCTTATCTAATCTTTAGATTATGGATCCTGCACTCCTAAGAAGTACAACCACTAAACTTCGTCACCCTGATAACAGCTCGAAGAACACCCACAAAATGGAGATTGAACAACTGTCTTTCAATCCAGCGAAAAGAAGAAAATTTATACGGAAGCGTCCAACGACGCCGCCTACAGACTCTCAGTCGGACACTCAGGAGCGGCCAGCCAAGTATGAGGCAACGGATGTCACGTCTCCCAGTCCCGCTGCTGAGGATGATAGTCAGCTCGCACCTATCGCCGAGATACTCCGTGCTCGAAAGGGACTTAAGTTTAGAAAAGCTGGAATAGAATTTTCCACAGT
Organism: Amauroascus verrucosus; assembly: GCA_001430935.1. Classification (NCBI taxonomy): domain Eukaryota; kingdom Fungi; phylum Ascomycota; class Eurotiomycetes; order Onygenales; family Onygenaceae; genus Amauroascus; species Amauroascus verrucosus. The sequence goes on from LJPJ01000121.1 coordinate 161,131, forward strand.
GCCAAAATGGAGTTCAGAAACTATACCCCGACCGTCCTCAGAAAAGCCGGTGGCGAGTGCCGAAAGCTCTCGCTTAGGCGGCATATCAGACCGTTTTGTTGGCCTCACGGGACAAAAGGTTGATGTCGATAGTCATTTGTATGTATTTCTTTATTCTAATATCTAAGGCTCGGTTTGTGATGGAAATTAACGAGATAAGGATGACCTATATAGAAACTGAAATGGCCAGACGTCATCGTCGCAGCCCGCCAGCTGAATCCACATCTAGTCAGATGGCATGCGAAGCAATTAATGGCCAAGGACCGGAACACAGGCTTCCCCAACGTCAACCTGCTACCTTGGGTAAACTTCATGAAATAGATCTTGGCCCAGATTCAAAGTTGCGGAACATTGAACGAACGGAAGCCGCTACCAGAAGCCTTGTGAATGGTGATCCGGTGCAACTGGATGATAGTAATTCGGAAGGAAAGAAGCCCCGCCTGGGTAAAGACGGAAAGCCTTGGCGCTACCGGAAACGACGTAACTCTGATGATATAAGACGAGATCAACTTGTCGAAGAAGTACTACGGGAGAGCAAACGTAAGTCATTTCCATGGTTTCTAGGATGCCTTTCTGAATGCTAATTGTGTAGTTGATGTTTATCAGGAACCAGAGCGAGAAGAGCTCGACGATGACCAGGCCGCTGATGATCGCATCGCGGAGCAGTTTAGGCGGGATTTCTTGGATGCTATCCAATCTCGGAGGCGTGGTGTTAGGTCCAAGAATACGAAGACTTCGAAAAGTGACGCCCCACGGGGCCCTAAATTGGGTGGAAGCAGAAGCGCTAGAGCCGCAATGCGAGAGAGACAGGAACAGGCGGCTAAAAAGTAACACCAATGCCTAAGCCGCTGAGTAACTAAGGGCTGGCGGGATGGACTGTGTTGCGGAGTGCTTTGATACATTAAAACTCCTCATTCGAATGACAGCGCCCACAAATATCGCAAACGATTGATTCCGAAATGCCTTTGATCCAAGCGATGATCTGGCGAACGTTATATACAGCGTGCCATTTGATTTTCCAGTAGTATTGGTGCTGGTTTTGTCCGCGGTAAAATAATGTATTTTGTGCCAGAGAATGACAGAATATGTTTGGATACTGAAAGGCCGATTCAAATCCACCGAACGTCCTTGCGCCAACGAGAGCCCCGCGAATAAGTCAAATAAAAAATCGATGCAAGTATCGATGACCAAACTAACCCATTTCATTCCGCCTACGCGGCGTTGCCTGACTTCGGTGCGACATGTTCCCATTGAGGGAAAGGTGCACGTATATACATACATACAATTTGCGCTGGCGGGGCCTTAGTTGACCACCAATGGATGCCAGTTCCTATGTTCAGAATATTAAAACGCATGGAAGATTAATCATTTTAACGTCCGCGTTGAGCCTCTACTATATCGAAGAGTTACTTCACACCGTAGTGATTCAAATTGTCTGTTCAACCGCGCCTACGGTTGAAAAGGAGCGGACTGCCATGGTCACAACCATACCAAAGGAAGGGAGCTGGACTTGGAACCTGAAATCATCAACCTTTGACTCATCATTGAATTGGTCAAATGTAGCAAAAGTCGAGTCTATTGCTAAGATTGGTCACAGACCTTATTGGAGATGTTTATCAAAACAAAAACGCCTCGAACGAACATAGGTCCAGTTTGATGGGTTATTGCAATCAATGGCCCTCACGACTGGGCGATAGTATTAAATCGTCAACACTGGGCCATCCAACAAGGCACCTCGCTCCCCTGACACTTCAGTCCTAACAAGCTCAACAAGCTAAAAGCAACATTCACATGCTGTTGTCGTATTTCGGCTAAGGTTAAGTGCTTAAAGGACATTTTGTCCGCCCCTCAACTTCATATTGCTACAACGCAACTTAGGTTTTCTACCGTTATGACAGTTCGTTCAAGAGGCTACTTTGAATATTAAATATACTTGGTATAGCAAAGCGTAGAGTGTTCTTTGCTCAACTGTATATTAACGTTTCCGATTCTGTGACCTAATAATCTCACATTACTGCGACTAGTGATATGGAAGAGTGGTCAAAAATTGAATGTGACCGATGCATAAGCTGTTTAGTGCGCGAAGGCTTTTTGGATAGAAGAGATGCTATGATTATCATCACATAGGGGACTGGTTTGCTTAATGCACGAGACATTTCAAATTTGGAATTCCAGCTTGGGTGATACAGCTGATACAGCGATTAACGCGCTTGAACGAACACCTATGGATTTAGATAACTGATATTGTTAAAAGATATCTAGAAGTGTTTGAACAGTTTGCTTTTGTTGACGACCATGACTTTGTATATTTAGTGTGCACTATGAGTAAGATAATACAATATCTTCAATATGGACATTGGGCCTAGCTTAGCCTTCCTGTTTCTACTTCTAGGTTGGGTGAGGAAACACGGTCTAAATTTTGCTTCAAAGATGAGACCCGTTAATAAACTCAATAAATTAAATAGTACTTTGGTAGCAGTCATCTCTCTTCTCCTCGCCCTCGGAATCTATCATCCTAACTCCGAGACACTAAAGCGCTGTTTTGTATTGCCTCTGGTCGGCAAGCTCTTCGATGTTCGTACATCATAAGAAACCCATCTTCAGTCCTTTTAAGATGGATAAATAAAAGCTGTAGTACTTAGGATAGTCTTAAGAATTGGGAGAAGAATGGAGTGAGATTTAAAATAAACCGACTTGAAATCCATTGATATAACTGCTTATTCACGTAAATAGTGAGTCAATCACACAAACTGTATATTATCTAAGCATAAAGGTGCCAGCAACCTATACATAAAACTTGCAAAACTCCCACTCATATCCAGGCTTTAAAATGATTTCCAAAGGCGTCTCGCGTGTATTGCTTAACGACACATAATACGGGGCTGTGGGACAATCAGGGAGCTTTCCTTGTCCATCCTGGCCGAAGGGCGGAATCGAAAGTTGCTTGCGCACGGCGTCCGATCGATTACACATGAGGGTCGCCAGCCCCTCACTGGTAATATAAGACGACGTATCGCATTGGTGCTGCAAGCAATTCGAGGGGAGGATGAGGGTGACGGTACATGGGGCTATCCCTCTTGGACTTGCCCTCTGGCTTTTGTGCAAAAGTGGGCTTTCCATCGGCTATGAACTTATCGAAATCTTTGAAGTCCGTCTTTTCCATTTTTTCGGTGAGGATATCAAGATAGTTGTTTTGTTCGGGCGTCATATCCGGGAAGATTGAACGGAAATCATGGATACGCTGGAGCTGGAACGGCAGAACATTCTTCGTATGATACTCAGGTGATTTGTAGTTGGAACCTGACGCCGGAGCGGCAAGGGAGAAGGATGTAAGCCCGAGGATACAGGCAGCGAGGATGTTCTTAAACTGCATAGTGACAAGGTTGTTTCAAAAGGCTGGAGCAACTGGAGGGAATAGTAAGGAAATTGTGTTTTGGAGTGAATTCGATTTGACTGTGTTGTGACCCCGAAATGTGTGGAATGAGACCCCGTTTTATAATGCATTCAAGCACGTAGCTCTCTTGACCTACTTCACATGAGAACCCCGGATCGGCAAAGTCCTGAGCGATTTTCCCCAGATCCCCAACATGAAGTTGCATGCCGGTTAGAAGTTATTGACCCTACAGTGAGATATAACTTGAAGCTTTTTTAGACACAAAGGGCTCCACGGTACCGAACCTGGCGATGTGAGCAGATACGTCGTCTTACCAACGCTGAGCTAGCATCTTCTAGTAGTCAATGCAGATCCAAAATGGGTCTGTTTCACTATCAAGTGATTTCATAATAATTTATGCCTCAAAACGAGAGAGAACCTTTGGATGAAGCCGTGGGGTTTGATTATCCCCATGAACAAGGCCAAGTCCCCATGGGCTACCCATTTCCATTCCTGTAAGCCAGTGGAATACCAGATCTCAGGCCTTTGTGATCCCTGTGCTATTGAAACATACGTCGATAATTAACAATGACAAGAGATCCAGGATGCGATGTCGATCATAGAATTACATAAGCACTCGGTGCAGCCCTGTGATCACATGATATGTCCGTATCTTATCAGATCTGGTAGTAAAGATGGAAGAAAAATTGCCTGGCGGGGAGGAAGTCACACCCCTCTTTCTCGTCGCTGGCACAACGACTTTTCTCTCCCGTCTCTGTCGTTGACGGCGTCTACTACTAACAACATCTCGTGACAAAGTCCATTTTACTAGCCCAATGAGTCATAATGAAGACTACTAGTAATGGAAGCTCTTCCAACGCCGAACAGCTAGCCATAAGTGAATCTCTAGTCCCCGCTAGAGAAATCAAAATTGCAACTACGCTTCATTTCACTTTTGACGGCCTCTTGGACCCGCCTTTGAAGCTTAGGGAGGATCCTAAAGAGGGTTGCGGCGGCCATATATGGCCAGCGGGAATGGTGCTCGCGAAATATATGCTACAGAAACACCGTGAGGATCTTGCTGGGAAGAAAATGTAAGTTTCTTTGTTAACAACGGAGGATAATCCAATATTAGTGGACCTATCTGACCCATGCCATCAGCGTCGAACTAGGTGCTGGCAGTGGCCTTGTCGCCCTTGCCGTCGCGAAAGGCTGCAAAATCGACTCTCCTATTTACGTCACCGATCAAAAACCAATGCTGCCTTTAATCGAGGAGAATATCACTTTAAATGAACTCTCAGGCTCCACAATTGCCGCTTTGTTGGATTGGGGAGACTCGGATGCGCTCGCCATCTTACCCTCATACCCTGAAGTCATACTCGCCGCGGACTGCGTTTATTTCGAGCCAGCCTTCCCGTTACTCATATCCACGCTCGATGGACTGATGGATAAAGAGTCAGTATGCTACTTTTGCTTCAAAAAGCGCCGCAAGGCGGATTTACGATTCATCAAAATGGCCAGGAAAATATTTGAAATCACCGAAGTTATAGACGGTATTAATCATGTGGCTTGTAGACATCAGAGCATTTTTTTGTATGTAATAAAAAGAAAGCTACAACCAGCTAGCAAAAATAATAAGTCATCTGACAGTACCTAATGCTGTTCAACTTCTTCACTTCCTAGGGACGATCTATAGTTTCAACCCGTGCTGGGCAGTGGGCTTGTCTGAAGTAGAAATCTTTTGGCCGCGGACATCCGTCAGAGTACCGTCCTTTCCGATCACCTTGACACCGCCCTTCCCAAGATTTGACACGATCTCCTGTTTCTTCGCAGTGGCGCTATCCTGGTTCTCAAAAGATTCCAAGGCCCGCTTCCTCTTCTTTTGCTTTTCACGTCTTCTATGCCGCAACTTCTCTTCTCGTGACATTTCATCTCTGGCAACCGCAGCTCCACTCTTCGTCATCATTTCTCCAGTCCGCCCCCGTACACTCGGCGCGTATACTTCCTGTGGTGCAAGAGTTCCAGCAGTGCTTAAGCCATCTCCGCCAGACGGTCGAACATCTTCCATTACAATAGTATCGACATCAGCCACTGCCCGAATATTGGCAGAGGGTTGTTTCGGTCGGAAATGCAAGTTCGACAGAGTATCCAGCTGGGAGCAAATATTATTCCATAACTGTGTAATTTCATCTCGCTCTTTCTGTAATTTTTCGTCCTTCTTACCGACGTAGTTTTTATCTGTTGCCTGTAAATGGTCGACTTCGTAAAGCTCCGCTAGGCTCTGCTGGGGTTTCGTTTCATCCAATACGAATTTGCTCTTTGATCCTTTGTAATCGCCCAGTCCAGGCGGTAGCCTTCGAATGATGTCATCAAATTCTTTAGAAATGATCCTTTGTTTGATAAGTGATTCAATTTCGTCCGTGATTTCAGCGGTGATGACTGGGACTGGCTTGCCAACCCGTTCAAAGTCCAGATCCTCCTCGATTAACGAATTAAGAGGTCGATCCGCTGCTTTTGCCTCGCCGATTAACGTCCACTCTTTATGAGCCACATTCGCAGCCTCTAGCCGGCGAATTTCGTCTGTGATTATGGCCCGGGCCTTCTCATGGGTTGATAGGTTGGAATTAGCGGTTTTGCCCTTCTTATTGGAAGCCTCTTCCTCGCCATCAAACTCGGAGTCTTCGTCTTCAAATAAATTCCGGTGAACGTCCGCCATAGCTCTCTCAATGTCTACGTCGAGATCAAAATCAGATTCGGGTTTATTAGACTGCTTCTTGGATAGAGCCGCTTTCTTGAGATGTTCCGAGGCCGGTGGATCGAAAAATTGATCATAAGTTGCGTTTCGTATACCACCCTCGAGGTCCAGGCCGAATTCTCCGTCTCCATCATCTTCAAATAAATCTCCCTCTTCATTCTCATCCTCAAGGTCGCCTTCTTCATCTTCCCCATCTGACATGCCTTCGCCAAATGTGAACGGATCGCCTTCCCAATCAATTTCTTCATCACTACCAGTATGGTCATTTTTGGCTCGTTTGGCATCCAGTTCTTCAAAAAGCATTGACTGCTTGTTAAACTCGTCAATAGAGAAAAAACCATCATTTAAGCCATGGCGATCTCGAACAAAAGGTGTAGGTTCGCTATTTTGGGTGTTACGTCTGTCATATTCGAGGGTACCATCATGGGAGTCCATATCTTCAACATCTCTCAGTTGTCCAGTCTCCTGCTCCTCCTCCTCGTCCGGAAATTCCGAAATCTCCTCAATTTGCTCATCGCTCTCAGATTCATCAGTCATAAAGCTATCATTTCCATCTGTTTGATCAAGCTTGCCATCGCCATCTTCTGACATTGAAGGGCTTCGACTGTTAGCAGCGGCGTCACTCAATCCCAAACTTGGTGTGACGGTGGCAATGTGCTGCCGGGTAACATGCGACGAAGTCTTCAATACCCGATGCGCTTGTTCCCATACTTGCTGTACATTAAATCCGTCTACATGCACCTCCCGGAGCTGTAACTTTTTCGACCCAGGTCCAGAATCGTTTTCGGCTCTTTTCCGTTTTTGTCTGCCATTCAATAGTTGCTGGTTCTGTTGAATTTCAGCTGTGTTGGAAGCAAGAGAGTCAAGATAGCGTTTTAAGGCTATTGTGGATTGTGTGAATAGGAGGGACGAGGGCCCGAGGAAATCTTCCGGTCTTAACGAAAGGGTCTCTATAATGGGGTCAACCGATGTTATATCGAAGTCGCGAGGCGGTGCCGATGTGCGCAACTCCATCGCAAAAAAAATTCGCGAGGTTTAACTAAAGCTCAAGAAATAATCTAGAAGGATAGGTGTTGGGACGAGAACTCAGCGCAATTTCGATAGGTGGCACAAAAATAATCTGTTTCAAATGGTCAAAATAATTTTCAACGATAAGCAGAAGCTCATGGCAAATCCCACTGCCGTCAAAATCTCACAGCTCTTACTGAGTGTTGGACTGGCCTCAGGAAAGCTCACAGGCCAAAATATTTCCTCGAGAATTCGAAATTTATGTCGGATTATTAATTATCCACTAACGGCTTGGCAATAAATGCACTAACCCTATTTGGATTAGCTCCGATCCTGGAGAAGACGCCAAAGGTTGGCCCATGGCGAGTATAACAACTCTCCTTTTCCAGCAAATCTATACGTGTGTCGGGTGACAATTGTAGGTTACGAAGTGCTTTTCCGCTATTTCAATAAAATACAGCTTGGGTGTACCAGGCTTTTTGAGAGGGAAGGCTTTAGATAGATATGGCATTGGAGTGTTAGAAAGTGTTCTGCTAGGAAAGTCTGTGCAAAGGGTGTCTATTTAGGAAAGATGGTCTCCCTAGTCGGTTGTCGGTTATACGAAGCTTCGGCATGGGTACCTATGGAAAACATTAGTCTTAATGGCGTCAGCATTCATGTAATGTCTGCAAGACTGACCTAGAGGGATATGACTGCTCTTCGCTCTTCGGATATTTGGCACTGCCGTTTAGGTTGGCAGGAAAGGGTGGGAGGCCGTTAGGGCCTAATATACGCGCCACACCGTTCTTTTTCTCCGCAAAAAATGCCGCTAGACCACGCTCTTCGCCCTCCTGCTTGACCTCAACCAATTGTTGCTTGCCAGCATCTCCTGGAAGAAGCACCTGATCGTTCGGTTCAGCTTTACTTCCCACCGTAAGAAGACTAACAACGTCTGCTTGGCTTAACACACTAGGCTGGGGGTAGTTTCTTCGGGCATCTCGCTTCCAATAAGGGTTATCTGCAATGTCGCCAGCCGGGATGGTCACTGGATCAGTGTATGATTGCGGTGGGAGTGCTCCAGGAGTGGGATTTCGGAATTGAGCGTTGATGGGAACACCGGTAGAGCGGTTTGGATCAACAGAGAGAAGTTTCCGAAGTCCCTCCCATATGCCGTATGATTGAAGGGTGTATTTCTGTGTCGTAATGAATTAGCATTGATTATTCCTGTAGCCGGGTAGAACTCGCGTGCGTTACCTGATTAACGGGCATAACGGTCCCCGCAGACTTCACCGCGCTTAGTACTCTTGTAGACCTCATGTTGTTTGACCGACTACGGATTGATCAGTAACAGCACGTCAGTGATCTCTAATGAATAAACGTAGAGTATCAGTGGGCATACATACTGGGTTTGCTAGTCCAATCCAATCGGTCTAAAATCAAAGATCGAAATGCAACCAAAAGTTGATTGAGCGACATAGGCCTATCACGTGATACCTCTACACCAACTCAGCTTCGTAGCTTGAAAGATTCTGTTGCGACCGAGCGAAACAAAACCCGGCTGGTGAAGTAATTAATTTACCATACAAGGAAATGCAGTACCTGCACGGAGGATCTCGATTACGCGGAGAAACAACATCGAAAATAACCAGGCGTCAGGGCTTGGGCCAGAATACTAGTTAAAGAGGAGATAACGAACACGAGCCAATATAATTTTGCGGCAATATTTACCCAGGCGAGCGCAGATAAATTAGACTACGTATCGTTCAATAGTAACTGCAAAGGATAGGCACAGGGTCACGGATTGGCGGATAAATAAAGGGCGTGAGAGGCGCCCGGATCCCGCGTGTGCTTTCTGCTAGTCACAACAACCTTCGACACCACAGCTTTGTGATTCTACGTCTCCGTGATCTTTCCAATCACTAGATTTAGTTAATATTCGCAATTTCAACAGCAATCATTTATTTTTGCGAAAAAATTTTTTTGCAACTTGTTTCAAAAAAATAAAAAAATATGCCAATGGAACTCAGAAAACGGAAGGCTCCGGCGGAGCCCAAAGACGCGCCTCTCGCAAAGAAAAAGGCCGATACCAAAAAAGCAGCGCCCAGGGCCAAAGAAACAAAAACCAAAGCGAAGCAATTGAAGGAGAGCTTGCCATCATCCAACCCCGAGATCCCTACCGTTGGAACTGTTATCGATTTCGAACAATATCAAGACGAGGTACACCTTCAAGACGGCACATCATCATCTCTCAAGGCGCTCGTAGAGTCTAGCAAGAACGGCGTGGTCTTGTTTACTTATCCTAAGGCTTCGACTCCGGGATGTAAGTCAATAACTCCCTGGTGCACGGACTGAAGCACAAAGTGCTCGCAGAGTCACAAAAGTTCGTGAATTTGCGTAGCGCGTTTATTATCCCTTCGACGAAAACCTCGAGAGTGGCGCGCCTTGGTATTATGGATATTAGTGCCCATAATATGCTTACAAGTAGGGTGGATTGCTGACCTGTTCTATTTGAAAGGCACGAGGCAAGTGTGCCTATTCCGCGATGGTTACGACCGCCTCTCATCAACAGGCTTGTCGATTTACGGCTTGTCTGCCGACAGCCCGAGCGCTAATACTAAATTCAAGGAGAAGCAGAAGCTCCCCTACCCCTTGATCTGCGATCCGTCAGCGAAGTTGATTGCAGCTATTGGCCTGAAGAAGCAACCAAAGGGAACAGTCCGTGGAGTCTTTGCCGTGGACAAGAACGGAAAAGTGTTGCTTCACAAACCAGGCGGCCCTGAAGCTACTGTCGCTGTTGTTGAAAAGTTGGTTTCCGGGAATTTGGATTCGAGTTCCGAGTGAGCTGTGGTGCTTAACCGATTTGGCTTTCTATTTCTTTTGCGAGGGCAGCATTGTATTTGAGTGTCATTCCTGCGAAAGTATCTGGGTGCTTGGTTTGTGGGATTCAACTTGATGTATTCATAACCGTGTTTATATCTCCTGTAATGCGAGTGTAATGGAAATCGGCTGAACTTCACGCAGTCAAGATATATGGTTGATCCCATCAACCAAGTCCATACTTCGTCGATGACTGCAAATGGGGTGCGGATGTGATCTGGGATTTCCGAGCCTTTAGCGCCCAAGTCCGGTTGCAATTTAAGGCTGACCAACTCTCTAGATGACGACTAGAGTGAATACGTAACCTATTTGCCCTCGAAATATGTAGATGCCTATTAGCAATTTGTGTCAAACAAATTACTATCGCCCCTATGAAACTCATGCGTATAAGTTGAGGATGTTTCGCTCCAATTAATCATTTGGCATTGTTCTATTCTATTCTATTCTCCTTGTAGACTACACAGCCTTACAAGTGTGTCAGTCGGTGTACGTCATTTGAGACTCCCTATTTTGCTTCTCCTGCTGGACAAGCAACCTCACAATCGAATTTACCCCTCGACACAACACCCCACCTCATACCAAATCCCTTTCAGCACCTTCACAACAGGACATTACATTCGATTACAGTCATGAATATCTTCAAACTGCAAAAGTGAGTCACTACGCTTAGCATAGCATCGATCCTAAGCAGATAGGACTTGTTCCGGAGCGGCTAACAAGCAACCCGCAGGAAGTACCCTCAGTTCCAACAGAATGAAATCTTCGCCCTTCAAGACGCATTTCAGCGATTAGACGTCGACGACAAGGGATATCTTGATGAGGCGACTGCGATCAAAGCGACCCAACAGTCAGAGAGACAGCCATATGATGTCGTGCGATCAGCTTTGAAGGAGGTAGAACTTGATAGCTCCCGCCGTGTTGAGCTGGAAGACTACGTTGATGTTTGTCCTCCCCGTAATCTACGAAGGCGGAATTGGTTTTTCACTAACGCGGTTGGTGCGAGCTATAGCTTATAGCAAAGGTTCGCAGCTCCAGTGCCGCCAGTGCGCCCGCCAGTGCCGGTACACCGGCCCGCGGGCATGCCTCCAAAGGCAGTGTCGGTGGTAAAATTCACGTTCAGGGTTCCTCAGCAAATGTTACGCATACAATCAATGAAGATGAAAGGACGGAATTCACGAGACACATTAATGCTGTGCTTGCCGGGGATCCGGACATCGGCCATCTGTTACCGTTTCCGACTGATACCTTCGAAATGTTCGATGAATGCAAAGATGGATTGGTACTTGCCAAGCTCATCAATGACAGTGTTCCCGATACTATCGATGAGCGTGTGCTGAACAGGCCAGGGAAGAAAAACAAGCAACTCAACGCGTTCCATATGACGGAAAATAACAATATCGTGATCAACTCTGCGAAAGGCATTGGCTGTTCGGTTGTGAACATCGGAAGCGGTGATATCATTGAAGTTCGAGAGCATCTTATTCTTGGCTTGATCTGGCAAATTATCCGTAGAGGGCTTTTGGGCAAAATCGACATTAAATTGCACCCCGAGCTTTATCGGCTTCTTGAAGAAGATGAGACGTTGGAGCAATTCCTTCGGCTTCCGCCTGAACAAATTTTGCTTCGCTGGTTCAACTATCATTTGAAGAATGCAAACTGGGACAGAAGGTAAAGGCTCCTAAAAGGCTGAGTGAATGATCTTACTGATAGGTTGGTGCCATTGTCTAGAGTTTCAAACTTTTCAACCGATGTGAAGGACGGCGCAAACTATACTGTTCTTCTCAATCAGTTGGCCCCAGATCTTTGCTCGCGAAAGCCTCTCCAGACCCCAGATCTTCTTCAGCGTGCTGAGCAGGTCCTCCAAAATGCAGAACTATTGCAATGCCGCAAGTTCTTAACACCAACTTCGCTAGTTGCGGGAAATCCAAAGCTTAACCTAGCATTTGTAGCAAATCTGTTCAACAATCACCCAGGTCTCGATCCAATCACTGAGGAAGATAAATTGGAAGTTGAAGATTTTGATGCTGAAGGTGAACGTGAAGCTAGAGTCTTTACTCTCTGGCTTAATTCTTTGGATGTTCAGCCCGCTGTTAATTCTCTATTTGATGACCTTAGAGATGGAAGCGTCCTTCTTCAGGCCTACGACAAAGTTATCCCAGGTAGTGTAAATTGGAGGCATGTTAACAAGCCCCCCGCTCACGGCGGCGAGATGATGAGATTCAGGGCTGTTGAGAATACCAATTATGCCATCGAACTCGGGAAACAAAATCGCTTCTCACTTGTTGGCATTCAAGGCGCCGATATCACAGACGGTCAGCGGACGCTGACACTCGGCCTGGTGTGGCAACTCATGAGAAAAGATATCACCAACACATTATCTTCTCTTGCAAAACGCATGGGCAAGCGCGAAATTACGGATGGCGAGATGATTCAGTGGGCTAATGAGATGTCCCGAAAGGGAGGCAAGACCTCGTCCATTCGAAGCTTTAAAGACCAAACAATTGGCAGCGGCATATTCCTTCTTGATGTGTTGAATGGCATGAAGAGCAGCTACGTGGACTATGAGCTTGTTACTCCTGGACGGACCGATGAAGAAGCTTATGCGAATGCCAAACTCGCAATTAGTATTGCGAGAAAAATGGGTGCCACAATCTGGTTGGTTCCTGAGGACATTTGCCAAGTTCGATCGCGCTTGATTACTACGTTCATTGGTAGGCTCGCTCCGCTTACTACCTTTTTCTAGCAAATCTCGAGCTAACTGATTATCTAGGCTCTTTGATGGCTACGTTTGAAAAAATGTAAGATACCTCAATTTTCTGTATCGTTTTCTCATCGAACCGCATGGATATTGCGTTGAATCATGAACTGTATGCAATATACTTCGTTTTAACAGCGTTAAACTGTTCTTATGCAGCCGTAGCCTAAACGGCAATTAAAATTGTAAGAAGTCTATTCCATTTGATAGCGTTTTCCCGTATCAATGCCGCTATAAACCCGCACAAGGTTATTCACCTGCAGTACTTCCTGCCGACATGGACTGTCGCTTCTTCCACGGCCATAGATCTCCCTCTATTTACCCCGGGACGCTTCTAGGATTGCAGCCGTTCCGATTGCTGATGCAACATCCGGCATTTGGAGGATTCTAGATCCCGGCGGATGACGTAGTGAGAGCAAGTCCCCAAACCACGACCGTATTCCTCATCCATTATTAATCCAGCTGAGCAACACCCCAGGACTTGACGATGAATGACTTGGATGACTCTTTCATGGTGTGCTCATGTCCAAGAGCGGATCTCCAACCAATATATATTGCAGCCTTCCCGCTGCTCATTTGCAAACATCCATCAAAAATTCGCGCTTTAAAGAGAGCAAAAATCATTAAATTACACTACAATGTCTTTCTCAGACCCCATAACAGAGTATGGTTTCACTGCTGTCGAGGCATCAGCAAAGAAACTCCTTGCTTCACCTCCCCATCCTTCCTCTCCCGCACCATCAATTCCTGTTTCTAACACACCAATCCCAAACACACCCCTGGCAAGACGCATACGGGACTACGCCAAAAATAACCTACCAGAGCCGACATACAACCACTCAATGCGAGTATATCACTATGGCCTGGCAATAAAGAAACATCGTTTCCCACAATGGAAGTTTACAGATGAAACGTACTTTCTATCATGCCTTTTGCACGACATCGGGACTACAGAAGAGAATCTGCTAAAGACGAGAATGAGTTTTGAATTTTACGGAGGCATGCTGGCCTTGGATGTGCTGCAGAAGGACGACGCGGCGGCCGGGGCTGTGGCACCAAGGGAGCAGGCGGAGAGCGTTGCGGAAGCAATTATTAGGCATCAGGATTTATGTGAGGTTGGGGCAATTACTGCCGTGGGACAATTGATTCAATTGGCGACAATATTTGGTTGGTATTGTCGGCGTGCGTATTGTATGGGATATGCTGCTAATAAGGCCATGTAGATAACACGGGCTCATATGCCGAACTTGTGCATCCATCTACCATCGAGGATGTTTCGTGGCATTTCCCACGTCTTGGGTGGAGCGATTGTTTTGCTGCAACTATTCGACGAGAGAACGGTCTGAAGCCATGGGCGCATACCACAGCTTTGGGTGTAGAAGAGTTCCCTTCAAAGGTGCTGGGAAACAAACTAATGGCGCCTTATGAGTAGTTTAAATATAGAAAGCTTTGTTCTTTCATGATCGATCATATTTCATATGAGGATAGCAATGGTTGCTAGAATGAGCCTTTAATAGGACTTGATGTTAATTCTTTTTATTCAACCTTTCCCATTTGAGCAATTCGGCTTCAATAATCTCCATTGTCTCGTGGATAACCTTTTTGGATCCCGCTCCAGGGCCCTGAAAGGCCTTGATACATTGAGATTTCCAGAACTGATACTCTGGTCGGTATGCTTGCTGAGTTGAGTAGGTCGGGGTTGGAGAAGGAGCCGGGTAAATATTATAATTGCATAGCTCCCAGATTCGAAGCTGCTGCTCAAAACCCCGGTTCGGTGCTATGAGCGGTCGATATTCCCTTGCCATAGTGAGGGCATCCGAGTAGGGAAGAGAAAAATATCTCATCACTTATCGAGTGTATTCAATATTAACACCGCCTTCCATGCCCGGGGTTCTCAAATAACTCACGATATGCCACGATAATTGCACCGGACCGCGAAATTCCTTGGACGCAATGAACTAACACTCCGTTAGGAACTTGCGGATTCGTTCCAGTTTTTTCCTTTGTTTGAAGAGCAGCACGAATCCAGTCACATGCTGCAGGAAGGTGGCACATTATTTCTTGCAAAGGATGGTCGTCGATGTCCAGATGATATGTTGATATTGTCGCTTTGGTGGTACTGTTCCAGTGCGGTATGTCTTGTTCATCGGTTGCAGAGAGGACATACTTTATATTGTGCGATTTGAGAAGAGATGCCGAACGGGCTCCAAAACGGCTTGCCTGAATTAGCAACTAAATCTAAGCAAAATCATGGAGGTAAGATATTTACTCTGATATATAAAGCCCAGGGATCACCGCGATGTGACATAATTCCGCGTCTTTTAGGGCTTCCATTGTAACAAATGTATGGAGGACTAAGGCTTTCAGCAAGAAAAGGACAAGGCTATCGCATTTTCAATAAAAGGCCGATGTTCAACGCAAGCCTAGTGATTGAAGGGAGTATTTATCCCGCAAAATGCAATTGCCTGATCTGTTTCAGTGAGAAGAGAAATAGGGTTGCCTGAAAAGCCTGCCCTTCTGCCTAATACTTATAAATTCTGAGAAAAGCATTGGACGTAAAATTTTGTTGTATCCAGGCATCAATATAATTATGTACGGTCATCATATGACTTGCAAATAAAGTAGAGACACTTTTGGGCCGCCGAGGCAATGTTTTTATATTTTAGTCAATTGGCATTGCTCTCAGACGTATTAGTTATCCAAGCGAAAAGTGTGCATAGTTATTTGGGACCTAGGAATTTTTGATCATAGTCAGACTTGTTTAACCTGAGAGCAAATTGATAGCTTGAGAGCCTGGAGAATTTTTATGTACACTCGATGGTCTCAACGGTGCGCAGCATGTCCCATCTGATGTTCAGGGGCTTGCTCAGCACCACTGGTATTTTCGAACTGTGTGTGCCCTTGGCCCTGACGAGCGACATGTTCAACATTTTCGTTTCGATCAGCAGCGGATTGGGCTCTCGCTGCAAAATCGGACATGTCCTTTCCTTGCCGAGCCTAGTATTGGGAGAAAGAGGGACTTATTGGGTTAATGTTTCAAAGGCAATTGAGATGGGAACGTGAAGCAATGCTTACTTGTGAGGATTGGATGCGAGAGGCATCAGGTTTGGACGTTCGGCTCATGACGGCTGCTTTGGAGAGGCAAACGCGCTAGTTTAATTAATTGTGCTTGGCTTGTTTAGTCGATATTTGAGAGAATCTATTTCTTCGGTTTTGCTTCTGCAACAAGGGGTTTCTCAGGTATTTAGATTCAGGTAGATTCGCCTTCTTCGCCACTATGAGCGAAGGATTTCCAACTTTGCCCAGTAACATCAGTCGAATTAGTCATATTCTACTCCGTACTGTAGATGTCCAAGAGGCTCGGATTGAGAATCTTGAGTAGCATTGTCCACGTTGTCAAGTCTCTAGCCTCTGAGTTGCGGCGCCGATGTCAGATTTGGATTTAACATTCGTAACTAGTTAGCGTCACAAGCCGATTGTAGATACACTTAAAGACATGGACTTATGTCTAAGTTATAGATTCCCCAGTCTCGTCTGTTAAGAGATGAAAAGATGCTGTTCTCTCTTCATTTTTGGCGATGGCGCCTCGGAGATAAACCTGACTTCAAGCTGCCTAACCCCGTGTTAGCGCCTCAGGACGCGTCCAAGGCTTCACATCAACAGCTAACAATCATAGACCATCGAACACACAAATAAAGTCAGCACCGATAGCTTCAATTTTCCAGTGAATCATTCTTCGCATCAATAGCACTTTTCCTCTTTATTCCCTTCTCAGCCCACTAGACGCTATGCCTACTCGAAAACGCCCGACGGTCCAGCAAGAACCTACGGCTGGCGACAGCGATAGTGACGACCGTCATCAGCGCAAGAAGATAAAACCTTCATCAGCGGGGCAAACATCGAGCACGAAGGATCCCAAGACGGACTCAAACGGTGATCCCTACTGGGAAATCTCGCGCCAGAGACGCGTCACTGTTTCATCGTTTAAAGGCAGAACCATGGTTAATGTGCGAGAGTACTACGAGAAAGATGGGCAGGAACTGCCTGGCAAAAAGGTAAGCACTTCTTGAAGCTCCCCCTTCTATAAATATAAACGTAGCTTAGCAGTGACATTATGTGGTTGAATGGGGGAATCTTTGAATACTGATTTGTTTTCTCGATTAGGGGATCTCTATGACCTTGGAACAGTTCAATGCTCTCGTCACTTTGTTGCCCAGCCTTGAGGAGATAGTGAGACAGAAAGGAGGTATTATTAATAGACCTGAATACGGTGACGACCCTAATGAGACCGACGAGGACATGCAGGCAGAGGAGACACAGATGACCAAACGAAAAAAGATCTCGCCTCAAGAGAACATTGAGGCGACAAGTGAGGAGAGCGAGGAAGATTGAAGATGCTATACCGAATTCTTTTGCATTGGGCTCATGTTATTAGTTTCACGGTGTTCTTGGGGGCTAACAATCAGGATCACAGGGAATTGGACAGGTTATTGTTCAAGTTAGTATACCAAATGTACACTTTTTCATTACTCCTTTCGTTCTTGTTCGTTATAATGCACCATATAATAGGCGACTCACATGCTGGTTTCTTGGGTTTCAATTCGACTTGCCCACGATCCCCCTTTCCACGCGTGTCGAGGATCCTGATCCCTTCGGACGTTTTTTTGCGAACCGGGCTTCCCCCACCCACCACCTCCTGGTGTGTTCACGATGATTCTTTCACCAGGTTGCATTTGCGCGGTGTTCTTAGCACCTAAGTTCACATGCCTCTCTTCACGTTCGTCGGGTTTCCCCCTCTTGGGAACTTTACGAACCCAAATGTTCCGACCACATTGACCATCCTCGCCTCCATTAAGCCCGTAAGGATGATAGACTCTCCGCTCTGAAAGGATGGACACTTGGACTGGGATTCTGAACTCGATGTCTCGGATCACCCCGTCACCACCGCAGTGCTGACCTTTCCCACCAGATCCCGGCCTTAGACTAAATTCCCGAAGTATGACAGGATATCGACGCTCGAAGACCTCGGCGTCCGTGATGCGAGTGTTCGTCATGTGAGTATGCACGCCCGATGTGCCTTCCCAGACTGGACCCGCCCCGCTTCCACCGGCGATGGTTTCATAGTAGCCGAAACCCTTTGTGGCTGTTCCGCCGTTGAGGTTACCTCCAAACCCGAACGTCAAGTTGTTTGTATCACCTTGTGATGCCGCGCAGGCCTGGAAGCATTTTAGGATGACATCTGTTACTCGTTGACTCTATTCAGAAGAAATACATGTCAGCTGAAAGTCGGTATTGTCTGAGGGAGTTTAGCTGGTAACGTCAACACAAATTCATGATCTTACCGTCAAGACATTGCCCCCAACAACAGCAGCCTTTTCTGAAGGCGAAAGGAACGAATTTTTCGGTATTTTGACCTCTATGGGCTTTAAACACCCTTGGTTGAGAGGAATATCTTCCGAGATAAGACATCGAAGGCAGTATATAATAGCTGAATATGTGACCGCTTCTGGCGCATTAATGTTGCCTACGATCGGATTAGTACTGTAGCAATCGCACGCTACGGAGTACCTGACTTACCATATACCTCTGGACCAGTGCCTTCAAAGTCAAAGATGGCACGACCATTTTCGGCGTCAATGGATATCTTGAGCTGAATGGGGCTTCCATCGTCCATGTAGTCCACAGCCGTTAAATCGGCTCCCTCAAATCTCTTACTGACTGTTCTCAGTAGGCTACGAACACTGAGTTCGGCGTTTCTTTGGATATTTCTCATATAAAACTGAACCACGCTTTCTCCGTAATCTTCAATCAAAGCAGAGATCAGGCTGATTCCCTTTTGGTTTGCTGCAACTTGGGCTTTGAGATCATTCAAATTATCCGCAAGGCACCTTGTTCCACTGCAACTTGGATATTGTGCTGGTTCCTGGTACAGGAGTTCTGTAATACGTTCCTCGTTGAACTTCCCTTCAGCTACTAGCTTTTCGGATTTGATTGCTGCACCCTCTTGGTATAACTCCCGAGAATGCGGAGGCATCGAACCTGGAAGGATACCTCCAATATCCGCTGTGTTTTTGGTTAGTAAATCAACATTCACCGGAGAACAGAGAGCCTATTAGACATACCGTGATGGGCTCTCGAAGCAACATAAAAGATGATTTCGTCCCCGTTGAAAGCAGGCGTGATCACGGTGATATCAGGAAGATGCGTGCCCCCAAATTCGGGGTGGTTAGAAACGATAACATCGCCCGGTTTTAATTTGCCTTTCCAGATATTTGCTTGTGTCCGGACGCACGTTGACATGCTTCCGAGATGCACTGGCAAATGAGGTGCATTGGCGACAAGTCCTCCATCAGAGTCAAACAAGGCACAGGAATAATCCAATCTTTCTTTAACATTTGTGCTGACGCTTGTTTTTTGTAGCGCCCTGCCCATTTGCTCTGCAATCGCCATGAATCGATGAGAGAAGACGCTCAAAAGGATTGGATCTACACTTGTCACACTTGGCTTTGAATCAGCCCTCTCAGAAGATCCGATATTAATAACAACATGTGTTTTAAGAATCAAAGCAGTAGCTTCGGGGGTGACGACCAAAGTTTGCGTTCCGTCAGCAAGTATAGCTGGCCCAGCGACGCGATCGTTCACTTCCAGGTCTTCGAGCTTGAAGATTGGGGTTTCACAGCGTCCGCCTTCGAAATACACTTGCTTAATCCCGTATTGCTTAGACGGGTCTACGTCCTTCGGCTTCAGTTCCTGTAGTTGCTCGTCTACGCTCTTTCCAAGATCATCGAAACTTCTTCCAATCGCTCTAACGCGGACATCATCGACAATGATATCCCTGTCCGGGAGGGTAAATCCGAATTCTTGTTCGTGTTGCTGAACAAATGCTCGTCCATAAGCCCAATTATCATTACCCTTGGTATCTTCTGAATTTGGTTTAATTATCATCAAGGCGGATTCTGTTCCCCTATAGCGCATATTTAGGTACTCTTCAAATACGATCGAATCATCTCTGAAACCTTGATCCTTGAGTCTTCGCGTAGCTTTCTTTTTCAAATCATTCATCTTTTCTTTTAGCTCAGCTCGCACGGTTTCGTCGTTGGACCACACTTTTGATTCTGGAACTTGACTTTCATCCACGACATCGGCCAAAGCCATCCCATATGCTGAAAGAACCGAAGAGTAGCGATGCACCAGAATTTGCGTTATGCCAAGGCTGTTTGCAATCGCGACAGCGTGTTGACCACCTGCGCCTCCAAAGGTTGCTAGGCGATGCTTTGAGGCGTCATGTCCTTTTGCCTCCGTAAGGGAGCGAATTGGTCGCGCCATCGTCTCATTGGCAACTTTGATGAATCCGTATGCAACTTCATCCGGAGCCATTTTCCCCTCGTCAGAAGTTTCAGCATTGATTTTGGCAGTGATTTCTTCAAATAGCCGCGCGCTAACTCCTCCATCGAGTCCTTCGTTTTCGTTCTTGCCAAATATCTTCGGAAAGAAATCTGGTAATAATCTGCCTAGAAATAAATTCGCATCGGTTACTGTAAGGGGACCTCCTTTCCTATAGCAAGCAGGGCCAGGATGGGCGCCTGCAGATTCTGGTCCAACTACAAATAGTCCATTGCGATAGAATAAGCGTGAGCCTCCTCCAGCAGCCACAGTGTTTATATCCAATTGAGGTGACTGTATTGTGACGCCAGCAGTGGTCGTTTCGAAAACATGCTCGTACCGGCCAGCTCCATACCGGCTGACATCTGTACTGGTACCGCCCATATCAAACCCGATAACGGGGATGTTGGTTTTAGCATCGTAACTCGTTAGAGCGTATCCCACTACTCCACCTGCCGGGCCTGACAAGATAGCACGTAGGCCTGAAAATTCACTCACATCCACCAATCCACCGTCCGATTGCATAAACTCACAACGCGCCGCCTCAGCTGCGGAGCTCTTCTTAACGCTCTGGACACCCAAACCGCCCTCAAATCCTGTTTGAAAACTAGAGATGTATTTTTTAATCGTTGGTGTCAAGTAAGCATCAGCGCAAGCTGATGTGGCCCGAGGAACAAATTTGATCATCGGCATCAGTTCGTGACTGAGACTAATGTGGCTAAAGCCAATTGCCCTGGCGACTCTTCCAACGAGAGCTTCATGATCAGGAAATGTGTACCCATGCATCAAGCATACAGCAATACTTCGAAAACCTTCATCGAATAGGCGCTGGAGCTGCGTCCTTACTGTGTCTTCTGAGGGTCTCCGCAGAATTCTCACAGCTTCCGACGACAGACCTCGCACGATTTCAGCCCCCTCGGGGGTCTGATGCTGTGGAGGGGTAGTGGTTACATGCCGTGTGGGATTTTCGGTGTAGTCTTCCAGGGTAACTCTTTCATCAATTTCAATCACCTTTTCATAGAGCACACCGGGTCGACGGATGGCGAGGTCAAAAATCTTGGGCCGTGACTGATTGCCAATTTTAAGGCAATCCCTGAAACCTTTGGTTACAACCAAAGCCATGCGCTCACCTTTTCTCTCCAAAAGGGCATTGGTGGCTACGGTTGTTCCCATTCGGATGCTTTCAATTTTGGTTGTATCGATTGGTTCGCCGCGGGGTATCTCCCGGTTCTCGAATATCGAGAGCAGGCGGCGAATACCTTCAAGAGGCGCATCGGCATAATTGGAGGGATCCTCAGATAGAAGTTTGATGATGATATCGTCTTCCATCCGCCCCGTGCCGGGATTGCCGACGCAGTCAGTGAATGTGCCGCCTCGCTAAGGAATGCTATCAGCATTGTATGGAAAGGATCTCTCATGGGAGGTTGGGGAAGAGAGAAGTGAGCGACTAACGTCAATTGCGATACGAATTCCATTTCCTTGCCTTGGAGACATTGCTGTGCAATCGAAAGTGCCACCAGATATAAAAAAGGAAAAATGCAGAATATTGTAGGCAGGTTGAATACAACTAGCTAGTAATTACATGCCTTATCGAGTCGAGCCGATGCGACGCCTGCACGTTGCAAGCCAATTTCTACGGGACAAGTGATTTGGATCTTAGGCAAGGGATGAGGTTTGCTTTGGCGGGCGAGGAGGGGCGATTGCGGTTGTGAGTGTGAGTGTGAGGGTGGCCGGCGGGCTTCTTCCCCCCACCGAAAACACACTTCTCCCACTGAACGATTCCAGCAATAAACAAACCTCCAACTCAACTAACTACAGAGCAAGCAAGAAACCACGGGCGTCACTCTCACTTGTTGTGGTCCAGCTACATTTCAACATATCGATGGTTCGGCAAAACAGGAGAGCCATTGGGCTTGTCGACACAGGCTAGCTAGTAACTGGTTAATTGGGTCTGGCGTCTCTAGTTTGCTCGACTCGATGGTGTGCGTCTGCTTGGCATCTCGTCCGTCTCTCCACAGCAGCCAACGAACAGCGATTGAAGCGTGAAGTTAACTACTGACTATTTAGTTAGCCAAGTTGGGGAAGCTAAACCCAGCACTTACGGGCTTGCGGACTGGATGATTTTCGACTTTGTGCCTGCAGGTCCCCCAGTCAAACGTCAACCATCACAACAGCTGTTGTCCTCCTCCACGACTTTCTTCCCATCCTCCTCGTTTGCCTTCGTGTGTCACCCCGTTTCAGCGATCGACACCTGATCTGCCCTAAACCACACACGGCCTCTCCCCCATTTCTTCCGTCCTTCGCTGCCTCGTCACTCAATCTGCGTTAAAGCGCTTCCTGTTGTCCTGTCACTTCTGCCGACCGCAAGCCTCAGGAGGCTAAACGTCCGACGATACCGTGATACTTGTGTTTGACATGACCGGAATAGCCTCTGCGCTGGTGAATTGTTGATCGATTCAACGCATCCTTGATAAGAGGCCACTTACCCCTGGATTGAACACTTAGCATTTTGTCGTCATCTCACCCGGCAGGGTACGCTTACCGGCCTCAATGCCGTGATAAACTGCCCTTGGTCTTTGGTCTACGTGTGATCCCGCTGCCTGCGAAAATTCTGCCTTTGGTCAACTGAGCACAACCCTTTGCGCTCTCTCTTTGAGTAATCCATGACCATGCCCGTCGAACCGTCCGTACTACTATCCAGGCCCAGATCATCTCCTCCTCCACCAACCACCCTCTTGACCAAGTCATCGTTGCCTGCTATTGTTATGTCTTAGGGTTCAATTTTGACGCATAGCACCATTGCTTCTTTTAGTATCTCGTCCTAGTCCTGGATACCGTCATAAGGCTAGTTGTCGTTAGCTTGTGAAGCTTTTCCGATTCCCAAATGGACGCTGCTCAAGATCGGGACCGCCGACGGCGCGGTTCATCGCAAAAGTCTATGCTGTCCAAAGCTCTGCAGAAGGCAAATACAGCTGTGCTTCTGGACAATGCTGCAAACTATGAGGGCGCCATCGACGCATATTCGGATGCCTGCGATCTTCTCATGCAAGTAATGCGGCGCACCAATGGCAGTGACGAAAAACAGAAACTTGACGAAATTGTAAGGAATAGATAAGCCTGGTCCATCATGTTATTTCAAAACATATTAGACTGACTCATGTTGTGAACTTTAGCGTTCCACCTACACCACTCGTATCAGTGAGTTACGAAGACTCGGGCTCTCCTCGAGGGCGGGCGGGAAAGCGCTGCCCGAAAGACCTTTAAGTGATGAATCATTTTCACCTAGTGCATTTTCTTTTCGATCAGATGTCCACGATGAACTGGACGACGATGAATCCTATGTTATTGAGACTGCAACCGCGACTCGAATACTTAATAACCCTTCTTACATGACCGATCCTTCTGAACCGCGTTCCTTGGCACCTTCGCAGATTCCGCCGCGCCGACAATCTCTATTACCTTCAGCATTCGATGACGAAGTCCGTTTCTGCAAGCCAAAAAAGCCTAGCTTGCTACGCACCGGCTCTTCCACACACCTTCCTACATTAGACGAACAATTAGACGAATCCTCGCTCGTTGGCGATATACACCCGGAGGGCAGCCTATTTTACCATCAAAGTCCTTCACAGGATGCCCATCTATCTACCCGTGCAACGAGCCAACAGTCAGAGCATCGAAGCCAATTGCCGTCACATTTACAACCTGACCTAAATAACGGATCTACCTCTTGGTTAGATAATGGCGATTCAGGAGGATCCTCAGCGTCATCCCTTCGCTCAAGAGCATCCTCGCTCTATTTACGAAAGAGAGATCGTGTCGCCAGCGGAGGAACGGAAGCGGCATTCGACGCTGCACTGGATGCGGCCGTAGAGGCGGCATATGATGAAGGATTGGAACCAGCGGATGAATCAGAAGATATGTCCGCAGATGACGATATCGTGTTAAACGTGAGGAGGAACGTGGAACGAGCGAAACAAAAGGTCCGTGAGGCTGAAATGGAAGCTGAAGCCATCTCTGCAAAAGAAAGAGAAACCCGGCGGATTCAGGAGGAAGCTTTACACGGTAACTACACCGCGTTAGATGCCAGCTATGGAGACGGAGAAGCCGAAGAGGAGGAATTAATTTTAGAGGAAATGATGGACGTCTTTGAGTTTGACTTACAATCTAAATCTGCTCTGCCACGACAGTCTGGCTCAAGTGGGTTTTCAGGTCGAACATGGGGAAGTTCTATAGCCTCTAACGCCGCAACTACCGGAACCTCACTTTCTACCCTAGCAGAAGAGGATATTCTTTCCTCGTCGGAATCTAAATTAATCAAACCACTATCAAGCGCCCTACCGCAACAACCAACCCCCGCTCCTGCTGCTACTATGGCGTTGCCGCTGCCTCCTCCTCCTCTTCCGCCCCCTCCCCATACCCCTTCACAAGTAACAACATTCAACCTCCCTTCATCTTTACCTCCTCTTCCAACGCCCGTACCACCCCCCATGACACCTAACGCTCCCCTCACCCCCAGTGTGAGAACAAGGAGGCTTTCTGGGCGTAATGCAAAAGAATTATCAATCGAAACCAATACACGATTACCAACAGGTGTTGAAGCCCCACTCACCGTCCCTGGGTCGTTTGGCCAATCATTACCACCGAAAGACGACTCAAAGACAGGGTTTAACGTCTCCTGGCAAAATACAGAACCCAAATCAGCTGTCCCAATTCAGCGTTCAAAATCTAATCATGCCGCAGCTGGGTCCGCTGAATCGCTCCCAATCAATTCTCCCATAACAGCCTTCCCGGAGTTGCACCCTGATGAGGAGGGATATGACGATACGGTGCACGTATATACGGCTCGGAAATTGAGCAAAGCAGCTTCGGCCCCGGACACATGGAGGAAGGATACCATTTCATCCCAATCTAATCCTACACGGGGGAAGAAACTATCTCTTTCCACCGAAGATTCTGGTAAAGGCCCGGAAAGCCCATTTATCTCAGCATTCTCTTCCTCGTCCACCCGCAAAGGCCCACACGCATCTGTTTCAACAGCAGCAAGCACATCTGGCTTGGCGCCTCACTTCCTTTTCGACGGCACCCTTCATTCCCCAATGGAACCTGGTAGTTCTAGCCCGTCTACTCCAAATGCTCCAGCGGCTCTAGAACCCTGCCCACAGTCATTCCTTCTTCGCCCGTTCTGGCTCATGAGGTGCCTTTATCAGAGCATAGCCCACCCACGAGGTGCCTATCTGACAACGAAACTCTTTATTCCGCGGGACGTTTGGCGGGTGAAGAACGTCAAACTCAAGGCCGTCGACGAAAAGATTTCAAATTGCGATTTTCTTACAGCCGCATTACTAAAAGTAGCTCAAGTTGACACCAACGATGCCGATGCTGTTCTCGAAGAAATGCAATCTCTAGAAGCCATTCTTGACCAAGTTCAAGCGGCTTTGACAAAGAAGTTAGGAAACGAAGTTGGCGTCCATGGTGCGATGAACCTTTTCAAGTCCTCACCATCAGACGACTCCTCGCCACTTAGTGAGCACTCTTCAAGATCGACAAGTGGTGGAGGTCGATCTTATCTCACGCCGTTTAGAAAACTACGATCAAAGAGCTCAGCACCTAGCGGACCATCGACCTCTGGGACAAAAGACACTAGCAAAGATAACCTAACTCTGAGTTCGTTACCAATGAACGATACGCTGAGTTTCCGGGCCCCAAAACGAAATTTACCAGAATTAAAATGCACGGGGCCGAATGCTAACTACATGAATGCTTTGGCGAGATTGTGCGATGCTGCCCAGGTGCTTGGTAAGTCCACCCCCTGGATTTCTGGCCTAATGCGTGTTTCATACCAACCATGATCAAATAGATCAAATTGCTCGGCAAGTTGAGGACCCGGGTCTGAAACATACATCCCCAACGCAAGTTGGCCTAGAATTAAGCGCGCGCCATGCCGCAGAGTTTTTTGGCTTTTACATTTGTCGATTTGCTCTCAATGACATAGGATTGATGATAGATAAATTCATCAAACGAGGGAGTGAATGGGTCTTGGTTTAGTATGATATTGAATTTCTTTACCCTTTGCCTCTCTCCTAATTGAATCATTTTCGATTGGTATGTTGACCACTTCGTCTGATTATCTCGAAGATAATATAATAATATACGCTAGATACGGGGGTCTATATGATGTATGACTTTCAATATTAAGTGATGTCTGGCACCCTGGGAGGTTTCCTATTCCACGTACCATTCCTTCCTTTTGGTTTATTTCTTGCTAGCACAAGAAATGGTTTGCCCCAAAGCTGCCATGTACAGAAGACAAAGCACGACCAAACAATCCTTCATTTGTAATTACTTTTATCTTCCCGCCATTTCCACATTATCATGAGCAATAAGAGATAAAATACTTTGATGTGATCTGATTTCAGTTTCTAGAAACCTAGAATAAGTCGATTTAATATATCCAAGCCGCCTCATCCAGAGGTCACTCATTATAAAGGCCTGGGAAAACTTTGAGAAAATAAATTAACGCCTCATTCGCACAGTATCATAAACGTTGCCATTAGAATGTAAGAAATATCGGGGCTTCATAAGAATTCTTGGTGAAGAGAGGTGTGTTGACAGCATATAATCACCTAAAGGGTTGGCAGCATTTCCAAGGGGTAGTGTATCGAAAAACAAAAAGACTTGAAGTATAGCTTGTTGTCACTCCCGGGTTGTTCGGAGTAGCTGGACAATATGTGGCTTATTATCGAGCAGCGTCGCGTTCCATCGATAACGCACTTCGCATGGTACTGCAGCGTCGTAGTCGGGTGCATTGTGGGATATCCAGTCTTTAGGGCCTCTATCTAAAAGGTGCTCTGTAGACCGTCGGCGTACTATCTTGCAGTCAATCGTTCCCTTCTTGTGATGTAATCGGGCGTTACTTAACACCCTATGGGGTCGAAGCTAGGCGGGTTTAAAGTCTTCACAGGTCAAAGCCTCGTATCGCGATAATGTAGGGCGGATGTCTTGAAAATATTCGAGAATAGCTGCCATAGCAATAAGCAACTGGGTACGGTCGGAGGGGTCAGTTACGTCTAGCGGCGATTGTTCGATAATGAGAGAATTTTCAAGAACATGAGACGGATTCTCAAAGGCATAGAGATATTGCAAAGGTACACGGGCTCGAATAAACCGTATTTTTGTGTACGTCACAGTCATGGTCAAAGGCTAGAATCACAGGTTAGTTGGAATGTAGTACACTACAATGGGTGGAGCAGGTACCTTGACACAAATCATTTTCTTTTCCCTCAAGCAGGCCTTGATATGCTTTTTATCAATCCTCCTTGCTTGCTGTTGAGCTGCAGCTATCAATATAGCTACAATCTCAGCATCCTTCGATCGCCGGGCCCAGCGCTTCAACCTCACCTCCTCCTGTACGTCGTCCCACACGTCTTCCGGCGCGTATGCGTCATGATTCATGCCAAGGATAGAAATGATAGGGAAGGCGCCAGATGGAAAATCATCGTAGTCGGGATAGTCATCTAGCACATTAGAAGATTGAATTGTTGCAGTCCTATTGCCACAGCGGAGTTGCGGGAAATTTTTTGGCTTGCGAAATCTCCTATAGAGGTGATTACGGTCAGTCGCGGCAATATACATAAATAATTGGGGGTGAGTTTGAAGAATACCCGGCTTTGGGCTTGAATTCGAAGGAGGGATATTTCCGAACATCGTCTCTCAACGTGGTTAACCAGCTAAAGCACAGAGAGCTGACCTGCTTTTCCCATCGTGCGTCGGCCGCATCTTCGCTTTGAAGTTGCTTGAGCACAAAAGCATATTCCTTAAGGATCCCCGATGAGAATGGGGGAGAATCGTCAAGGATAGTCCGAAGTGAGGTATCTGATGCGTCGCACGTAATAGGTCGTCCGCTAACATGCTCCAATAGATAGGTTCTATCCAAACCATTAACACGGAGAACCTCCAAATGAATGTCAGACTAGAATTTAAGCGCCCTGCTAATGCATCCATGGCATGATTTCACAATGGCGTTGCTTTCGGATAATAGCGGGATGATGCTTGTCCAACGATTCTAGAGAGTACTAGTTTATTTGAAACCAGTGGCATATTTTAAGAAACACACTTCTCTTGGTATCTTAGGCGTCTAGCTCAGATGCATGAACGAAATGCTGTTTTTGGACATTTTTGTTCACCCATTGAGTATGGCAGCCTCCTCGCCCGTCAAGACGCCAGAAGTCAACGAGGCTAGTGATGGACAAAGCACAATGCATGGATGCATGTTTGCGTCTTTGTCTAGTCCATGGAAAGAAACAATCCGCAGTTGCATTTGGGTGCCTTGACCAGAAAATTGCATGGATTGGCCCCAAATTTGAGCCTCGAATCCGTCCAATCAACCAAGTAATCACATTTTGAGAGTCGAGCTCTCCACCAAGTTCCCTCGCACCAATGGCATTGTCTGTCACGACTCAGGGATCATCATACATACCATCTAGTGGCCTAACCACTAGAGGACGTTCTCTTTTGGTCGAGCGGCACAGCATGGCTCTCGCCGCGATATTGTCCGCCCCAGTTCAAGAACCCTTAACCAATGGTTCTGTCGCCCTGCTACTAAAAGAGCAATGGCCTGTGCCATCTGCATCATAATGAACCACAACCCACATCAGCGGCTGGGTAGAAATGTCTCCCTCTTCGGGCATGGGATGACATGCCGAGCTAATCACCGCACTGCAGCCTGAAACCAACGGAGGGCCTGGCCTGTATTTTCGCAATCCGAGACAAACAATACCAATAACAAGCACCAGCGCTGCGACAAATGCAAACACAAGGGCAATGGCAGAGTATCCAAAAGCGGCGGTGCTGTTGTCCACATTCTCCATACCATCTTCTAGTGCTACAGTCTTCACAATGAAAAAGCTTTGAGATACGAGCCAGTATAGCACTGCTGCAGTGACAGAGGTGGTATGGGGTACCGATATGGTACTTGAAGAAAGTACGTAGATCGTTGACCACCTACAGGCACCGTGACTCGCAAGCTTCTTTTTTCAGTAGCGAAGCGATTCCATTCATCCCCCGCCAGAGTAATACGGTGCTCAGTGCGTTAACTAAAAGATGAAGCCAGAGATTCAACCGTTTGGCATATCCACAATCGCCAGTGAAGATCGAAACGAGTCCATCATTGAAGCCGTATTTCGCAACCACATAAATGGTTCCAGCCGTATTTGCAAGAAGTACAAGTCCGACGGAGAAGGTACACGCTTTGATGCCAAACTCCCAACCTGATACCTTACGTGGGACCAAAGGCGTAACAATTTCAGGCGTTCCAATATTTGATACCTTGTTGAGACGACCGAAACCTCGACGCATTTCTGACTTGATACCTAGTTCGAGTCAGGCGGTCGTAAGCATGGTTACCGATACTTTTGTGTTTGTGGAAGTTGGGCTTAGTGGGCGGAAAGATCACATCCACCGCACGGCAGGAAAAGAGTCTTCTCTTTGATCAAGTCAGATAATCCAATGGTTCTTGTTTGCTCATCATTTTGCTGCTGGGGCTTATTATCCATTGAGGCCGAGAACACTTGTGGCGTCACAGATGCCAGCGAAAGAAACTCCAGCAAGAGGTGAAGCGCCATTGTTGGAAAATGAAGGAGAATGCATGGAAGGCCTTGATTTGATGGATGGAGCATGTACGAAGGAAAATGATGGAAAACATCGAGCGAAGAGAGGGCAAGAGATTGCTTTCGAAGTTGATGGTAGAAGATGAACCTTTAAAGCGGCCTGTTGTGGATGACAAATAAGGTTTGCATTGTTATCACGTGACCCAATAATTCGTAGTAGGGCATCCAGAGGTCATCACAAATCCTCCTCTGAAAAAAGCTGCAACCAAAGAGAAGATGGAGGATAAAATTATAGCTATCTTTAAAAATCGCAATATCCCTTTCAAATATGAAGATATTCGAACTGGTCTCGATGACCCGGCGACTGAAGCCTGGGCCCGTAAACATCTCGGGCATGATACACTGGTTTCGAAAGAAGAAATAATTCTGTAGGCGTCAATACATGTACTTGACTCATGCCTTTATTTGCCGCTAGCATCTGACTCTGGATTCTTGCTATCGCATAGATATCCGGATTCAGAGACTGCTTCGGCCCTCACAACTCTTCTTCGAGGGAACCAGTCTTCCAGCACGAGGCCGTTTCTAGACGACGAGATAAGTACTGCTATACAATCACTCAAGGCATCAACTGCAGTGATTGATTGCCAAACGGAAGCATTGAGATCACAGTGCAAGGAACTCAAGCTGCAGATTCGTGACGCCGACCAGAACACACAGCAATGCTCAAAGTCATCTTCGAGGCTTTTGTCTGGGCATATGGCAGAAAGACAGCAGGTTGATATGATGGTACTGCCACTTCAGGCCCCGTCGTGATGCTTGTCAACTGATATTTCTCCCTAGGTTGAAGATTTAGTACATGATTTTGAAAGAATGCTACAAGGAACACAGAAGTTCTTGACGACGGATCAGAGTAACTTGGTTTCGACCACATCTAACCTACTACGCCACCATGACATGGTTCTCCAGAATATGGAAAAGGTGATAGCGAACTCTCAGTCTACCGAAGCAAGCGACTTGCTAAAGAAGAAAGTCAGTGAGCTATGCATTCTTTTTGCGAAATCCACTGCTGAAGAGATTAATTGCCGGCTTAATCGAGTATTCTTGGAAACCGTTAAAAGTGAGCAAAGTGTGGAAGGCGACGATTCTCAAGTGCTTGAACAGCTCGAGACCGTCGATGCGGAGATAAATTCTCTATACTCCGAAATCAACGTCCTTTCTGAGATGGCTGTTAGGCAACAGTTTCAATCTCCGATATTACGAATACTTGTGGAGTGGCAAGATCAATCGCAGCTTGGTGCTGAGGAACAATTACAACATGTATGTTTTCCCAAAGGGCGGAACGGGTTCAAATATAGGAACTAAACCTCAGTATAGGTCCTTGAAACCATGATTCGATTGACCGACTCGACAGAAGGTATAATAAATAAGCTGAAAGCCCGCCAAATGCACCAATATGCCCTAAATTCGCTTGCTTCTATTTACCACACTGAAGTTTGCAGCCAACCACAAAAAACGAAACCAGAAAACAAACGATCGTCAAGATATAGTTCAGCAAGATTATCCCAGATATACGGGAATCCGCGAGAATCTCTAGGGCAGAATAGCAACTCAACCACGAACGAATCCACGCAGTCTCTGGACAACCTACTAAGACGCTTCGGTATCTCAAAGCTACATGCGAGTTCTACGGAAGAAATACGTAATATCCTTGATGAGAAAGCCTCACACATGCTTGAAATCCACGAGAACCTCTATGCGGCAGTTGCATCACCACTCATTCCAAGTTTGGATGCTGCCGACAAAGCTGCACAACTCCTTTCTTCAGCCTTGCATTGCGATTCCGATTTCGAACCTTCCTTATTGAATAAGAACCAACAGCGAAAAACAACGGATTTGGAGATACAGTTAGAAGCTGTTCAAAGGGGGCTTGAGAATTTGAATACGGATTCTCTGCATCAATCAGACCATGCTCTAGAGAATTTCCTTGAACAATGGGCTTGATGGAAGATTATGATGGTGTCACATGCTGAACTGGACGGCTACTAGCGCTGTATGACAATATCAATACGCGATTATTTTCCCACTGCTACAAGGCCTAATCCTGTGTGATTCGGGAAACCCTTAATCATCCACGTAGCTTTTAAAAAATAGGGATCCATTGAAAGATTTCGGTTTCCAGTTGAATCCCCTAATGAAAGATTTCTATATCATATTTGTATTAACCACATCAGCGGTCAAGTAACATGCCAAGATAGATTCGCTAGAATTGGAATAGTATCCGAGACTGGGTATATACGGCGTATGGCCGGTTGGAGGCAAAGGTTCCCCGAATGCGAAGGGATTCACGAACTTAACAAACTTGAACGGGGTAATAATGTCTAATGCCCGCCGCCATGCCCGCCGGCGCTGTCATGGGGAAGTTGCAAGTTGGATGCCCCATCATGCGGGTTCGGGTAGTACCAAGTCGTAACGGCGATGATCAGATACACGAGGACCAGAAGGCCTCCCTCGAGATAGTTGGACTTGCGGTCACGGAGGAAATTACCAACGACGATAATTGAAAGGACGAGCAACACAATCATGAATATCTCGAAGTTGAGGTCCATGTGCTTGCCCAATCCCCAACCGACGATAACGACCAGTGGAGCGTTGAAAAGAGCGGTTTGGATTGATGGGGCAAGGCAGTGGTACAAGGCGAAATTGATTTGATTGTCCCTTTTCAGACGAGTAAGCATGAGAATAAACACGCCAAGATAAGACTTTGATCACTTACCATGCTTCGTCAATAGCTGTCAAATGTTCAGCAGCCTTTTCTACTAGCGGAACAAGGATTAGACCCATGAAATTGTCTGATACTCCACGCTCAACAATTGGTGGGATTTCCTGCACTAGGAAGACAGCATGGAGAGACACGCAAGTAAGAGAAACCAAAATAGCGACGATGCATTCGGTGAAGGTGAGTTTAGCGCGATGTAGCTCTTCTATTCTGTCTTCATCTTGCGCTTCATCGAATTCAAGTACTTCATCATAAATGCTATGATGGCTTCGTAGATTGAACCAGAGGAATCTATATTCATTAGTCGGAATAATAATTGTTTGTAGGGAATAGGCGAACTCACAAGAAAAATGCAACTAATAGAATGATGGCAGTAGCGCGGCTGATGGTACGAGTGTTGTTGATTAAAACATCTGCAGTAAAGACTCCATCAGACGAAGTGCTGCCGGCGAGAGCGGAATAAAATGCACTGGGGATCATGAGGCCGAAACCAGCGACCAACATGAGGCCTGATCCTGTCTCGCTGATCACTTCGTGGAAGGCCTGTTCATCGCGACGCAACCCTCCCATGAAAAAGCACAATCCCAAGCAAAGGAGAAGATTAGCTAGGATGGACCCCAGAATCGCAGCTTGTATAACAGGAATAAGGTTGTTTTTCTGGTCATTAGAAATCAAGACCATGAACAGGACTATCTCGACCGTGCCACTCAGAAGAGTTTCAACCAAAACGCCCAAAACCTTGGGTAATTTTCTCGCAAGTTCTCCACCAGCAAACCCCAGGATATTGGCAGATGGGACCATCGCAATATAATTCAAAATGAAAATCCATAGATGCTGTTCTGGTCGGGCGAAATGCAGCGCGATCGCAGGAGGAACGAATGGCCAAAGCACATTGACGTACATTGAAATGGGGGTCGTACTTTTGCCGCATATTTTCAGGAATAAAAGGGGGTTAAAGCCGGAGCGTCCGCTCTCGCCTGCGGAATCGACACGAAAGAATCCACGGCCGTGACCATGATGCAATGGAAGAATTGTCGAGTGTTCATTCTTCTCCGGTATTTTTGGAGACGGCGGAGAAGTGATATCAGACTCTCGGGGAGGGTTCGCTTCGGGTTGTGGCGTGCTCATTTCGAAATTTCGATGAGGGTGTAAATCTAAGCTATCTCTCTTTGTATGATGTTTTGATTCTGATAGTTCAATCAAGACAAGGGAAGAGTTAGTAGTAGTTAGCGTAACTATGGAGTTGTTAGCAATTCCGATAAATCTCGCCTTTCAGAATTGGGACGCTTCAGCACATTTCTGCCAGCGGGAAAGGCACAAAGCCCGAGGAGAAAGGGAACTAGCAAATAAAGTCTGATTATTAGTATAGTTTGCTTTCAAAAGATGGCTGGCTAGCCAAAGGAGCGACAAGCGAAAAAAAAAAGAATAAAAAAAAAAAGAGAGCGCCACGAAGGAGAAAGTCAAGAGAGGAACCAATTGTCAAAGAGGACAAGAGACACAAGCTTTGCGGGAGTCAATGATGAGTTGTCTGCTTCATGGCTCCCTGAGTTCATTGAAATCGATCCACTTAGAGTCCTGGAGCATTTCCACAGGCGTTTTGCAGCAACAGTCGGTCGTCACTAGAGAAGCTTGCCCCTAGAGTCTGGGTGTGGCGGTGCGAGCAGAGATGCCACTGAAACAGGAGCAGACAAGGGTCAGCAGCATTCACTTGCATGGCGATTGTCAAGATCTGCCATGGGTATTTTAATAACATCCATTCTGCTCATTTAGTATCTTAGACATCCGCTTGCAGAGTATTCGGATAATTTCTGGGAAAACATATTATATGCGACCGCCCGGCCTGATTTATATAGCTTTTGCGCCCAGAATTGCCCAGACTTTGCTCTCAAATTAGCAAGGTAGTTTGATGATGTGCAGTCACAAAGATCCAGCAGCCGCACAGCATCATGCATGGCGAAGGGTCGGTTTCTATTGCTCAGGTCCAAATGTGTCTAGATCACTCGAGCTGAAGGTAGGAATTCCCATCGGTTTCGTCATGGAAGAGAGAGATTTCAGCAGAGAGAAGAACGGTTCGCTACAGAAGCCAAGTGAGAGTCGGCTACAAGCGGCCCACTGGTCCTCAAAAGCTTAGTTGGACAGGATGAACTTGAATCTGATAACCCCGCGGCCACATACATTTCCTCCATTTCTCCAAAACAGCGCAAAGGCCCTTTCAAGCTAGCTGGGGTGCGATTGACTCCTTGCCTCACATCCGCTTCTACCTATATTCCGATATCACTTCACTTACTCTGTACCGGATTTCCACAAAATGACTCAAAGTTCGGCCAGAAATCCTCCCGCTGCCATGGCTTCAGTCACGCAGCAAATAGGCAATACCCCTCTTGTGCGACTAAATAAGATCCCCAAAAGCCTTGGAATCGACGCGACTGTGTATGCAAAACTAGAGTTCTTCAATGCCGGAGGAAGTGTAAAAGACCGAATCGCTCTACGTATGATTGAGGAGGCCGAACGCAAGGGAAGAATAAAGCCGGGAGACACTCTGATTGAACCTACGAGTGGAAATACGTAAGGAAACGTCAAAATTCTAACGCAAATTTGGTATTTACTGACACGCTCTCGTTCCTAGTGGCATTGGATTGGCCCTCGTTGCTGCTGTCAAAGGATACAAGGCTATCATTACATTACCAGAGAAAATGTCTGCCGAAAAGGTTGCTGTTTTACGTGCTTTGAATGCGACTATCATTCGTACACCAACTGAAGCGGCGTACGACTCTCCCGAATCCCACATTGGTGTAGCTAAGAGACTAGAGAAGGAGTTGCCAAATGCGCACATCCTAGATCAATATGGAAATGAAGATAACCCATTGGCGCATGAGTTCGGTACTGCGGAGGAAATTTGGACCCAGACAAACGGCAAAATAACGGCCATTGTTGCTGGTGCTGGAACCGGGGGGACCATTACCGGTCTATCTCGCGGGCTGAGGAAGCACAATCCTAACGTAACCGTGATCGCTGCCGATCCGCAGGGCTCCATCCTTGCGTTGCCAGAGTCCCTGAATGAAGAACACAAGAATGAGCCATACAAGGTTGAAGGGATCGGATATGACTTCATTCCGGACGTCCTTGACCGCGAGAGTATCGACAGGTGGTATAAAACTGCCGACAAAGAATCCTTCCAATATGCCAGGCAGTTGATCGCGGAAGAAGGTCTGTTGGTTGGTGGAAGTAGTGGTAGTGCCATCGCAGCCCTGGCGCAGGCCGCCAAGGACTTCGGATTCCAGAAGGATGACGTGGTCGTCGTTGTCCTGCCTGACAGCATCCGGAGCTATCTCACAAAAGTAATGCCATTTTCTATTCCGACCACCAGTTTCTCTATATTCTTTTAGGGCAACGACTTACCTTTTATCTAGTTCGCTGATGATGACTGGCTCGCGGCCAATGACCTCCTCCCAGCAACACCCGTGGCTGTTCCTCCGTCGCCCGAAATCCAACCAAAAGGGCCACGAGATCAATTTGCCGGTGCCAAAGTCAAGGCTTTAAGACTCAAGCCTGTATCAACTGTACCTTCAGACTCTAATTGCGAAACAGCTATCGAAATTATGCGCGAGAAAGGTTTTGATCAACTCCCCGTTCTTGCACCCACCGGCCGCCGGCTGGTCGGCCTAATCACACTTGGAAACATCCTAAGCTGGCTCGCTCGTGGGCGAGCAACGGGCAGAACTCCCGTCTCCGACGTTATGTTTGATTTCTCGAAGCTCTCGGAGGTAGTTACAGACCCTCGCGATTTGACCAAGCTTGACCGGAGCGCAGCCAAAGGAAAAGAAGAGCGCAAGTTCATCGAGATCACGCTTGACACTCCTCTTAGCACCTTAAATCGGTTTTTCGAATGGAACAGTGCCGCAGTGGTTACGGAGAAAGATGAACAGGGAAATATGAAGCCCGTGGCTGTTGCCACAAAGGTCGACCTGTTAACATGGTTATTGAACCAAAAGAAAATTGACGGTTGATTCTGACGATCTGTTATCCCAGCAAATCTTGCATATATGTGACTATGATAGACTTATTTGCATTTATCTGTATAATTTCTCCTAGGCACCGAGCTGAGGCGCTATTGCTCTTCTATGCGTTGCGTCTGGATTTCCCTGTCAAGGCATTTTGCGCGCAATATACAGAGAGGGCGGTTTTTCAACAAGCAGTTGTGGTTTTATGAAATGAACCAGAAAGTGTACTTTTTAACAAGCATAGAGTGACAATGACCAAAGTTTTTGTACCACTAGCCATGTACAGCCATCATCAATGTTTTGCTGAACTTTGGGTCTTTCCAGATGAAGTTCAGGGTCCTTGGTGCATGTCGCTGAAGCTAGCATTGTTATTTTTCTCTATAAATCCAAACTAGGTATGTACGGTTATTTTGTGCAACTTGAGCTGGGTTCTTGTTCCGAACCATTCACAAGCTGAGAACTGGCAGACGAGGGCGATGGGGAATTCAATTTGCAGAGCTGTTATCCCTAGGCGATTGGGGCCTCAGCATTCCTTGAGCCCGTTCATCAACACCGGGATATCCGCGTAGTTGACACAGGCTGATCCATCCTAGCCCGGAGGAATGCTTTCAGCAACAAGCTCTGTAGGTAGATGAAAGTGAAAATCAACCCCGATATGTCCCATTTCGCATATTCGCGTATGGGTGCACGGGGTTGTATGTACCGCTACCGGTAAATGCCAGTTTTCTTAAATTGAAAATTCCTATCATAGACAAGAACCAATCCATTCCTCCCACTGCCGAACACCACTTGCAGCATCAGCTTCATCATTGCATCTGACCGCGCCTCCAATTACAGCGACGCTTACACCCGCCTCTTCTTCCAGCAGTTTGAAGGTAAACTTCTCCTGCCCCTCGTCACTCCCTAGGATATCTTGCTCGTCGTCACCTACGTTGGCATTTGCATCAAGCAATCCTTTCCGTTTAGACTGGCGGATTTTCTCGATTTCCGCTTCCAGCCTATCCTTCACGGAATTAGCAGGTAACGCGGTGAAAAGGTCCTGCTTATTCGCAGCGACGAGAACGGGGATATCTGGTAATTTCCTGAAAACGCTATTCCGGCTCTTTGAGAGTCTCTTTTGAAGAGCTAGAAGCACATCGTGGAGATATCCCGCCGCATCTCTCAATTCGGCCTCATCCATGATTGTGCCGGCATCCACCATGAAAATAACACCACGCGCGGTTCCTTTTTTAGCCCTAGGTTCCGACATAGAATTTAATTGCGTCATGCCTTGCGAATCTCGTAACTTTCCATGGCCGGGCGTGTCGCGCACTCGGTATTTAACTTGGGCCCTCTTGTGGTCGGCAAGCGTCGGGTCATTGACGGATCGAAATGCATTTGAGCCTATTGGAACTGTCGCTGGTAGTGTTGCAGTCATAAATGAGGAGGTCTGGGATGTATGTGTTGGTGGGTTTGATTTTGGAGCCCGACTGGACTTGCGCTCAAGCTGGCGAGAAGAACGAGGGGGTTAGTCCATTTCTAGATTAATTGGTCTTTTTTCCCTTTTTTTCTCCAAATTGAGCATTTCTTACAAGTGTGCAAAGTGCTGTTTTGCCCGAGCCAGTTGGCCCTAGAAGTAAGAAGTCATGATGGCCATCCGCCGAAGCTGAGCGGTAAAGTACGAGGTGGATCAGAACCGGAAGTGAGAAAGCCACGAAGCAAGTCACTAAAATTGCCAGGCCATTTCCAGACAGAAGGAAAGTAAGAACGTCTTTAACGGAGTCCCATGCCATCGCGCTGCTGTTGTATGGGACTTGTGAAGAAACAAAAGGACATGTGGAAGGTGACAAGGTTGGCTTTTCGAGACAGATACTCGGCCTTTTATCGGCTGGGATAAGTTCGATAACTCTGTAGTGCGAATGAGGCCATCAGCATTCAAAAAGTTCCGAAGAAGCGAGCTAATGAAATCCCGTGTCCAGAAAAAAAGAAAATGTGTAATTGCTGCAAGTCATCAATGTTCATTTCCTCGAGCTTGGAAAAGAACCTTGCATCACATCCAAATAAAATGATGTAAAATTGGAT
Source organism: Amauroascus verrucosus (assembly GCA_001430935.1). Lineage (NCBI taxonomy): Eukaryota > Fungi > Ascomycota > Eurotiomycetes > Onygenales > Onygenaceae > Amauroascus > Amauroascus verrucosus. Next base: position 199,743 of record LJPJ01000121.1, read on the forward strand.
GGTGTCAATCATTAAAAAAGCGTCGAAGGATTACGTAGTTCGTCTGGCAGAGGGATGGGCCATGTTGCACATCACCAACAGAATGTTTCTCACCAGTTCTTGCATCTTTCTCTGCTCCAACATTTCAATGGTGAGGGTACATTTTCATACTTGTTCTTGTGTCATTGAAGCTTGCGCATCATGAAACTAAACCTGCCTTCTGGATACCTCTTGTTTCTGGCGACCCTGCCCTTAGGAGCTGCTTCAGTATCAGTTCAGTTTGTTCAACCTACAGCTGGAGCAGTATTCAAGGGAGGCAAAGCAATCAATATCCAATGGAATTATTCTGGAAGCCCAAAGCCAGAGCTTGAATCAAAACAGTTCAGCCTTTACCTATGTGCTGGCGGCAATAATGTTAATACCTATGTGAGTTGGCCCAGGTTCTCTTACTACCCTTATGCTGGCCACAATATGTTTCATGACTCTAGAAATAGAAGCTGATTAATAAATGAATATGTATTAGGAAACATTAATGCCATTAGTTGAAGCAGGTATCCTTCAAGAGACAGACTCCCTCACCACTGTAATCGACCCTAACTTTGGTGGCGAGTATCCTAATGCATAGTACGCTACTCCGATACATTATTCTCTATCGCCATACAAAAGAACTTAACTTTGTACCAGTTTCTTCCAACTCTCCATCGATGTCTCCAATGGCACCACCTCCTTCTACTCCGACCGCTTCACCCTCGCCGACATGAACGGCGCATTCTCCCCTCAAGTCGCTATGGCACTGAAATCCATGCCCGACACAACCGCAGGCCCGCGTACATTTAACAACTTGCATAAACGACAAGTTGTCGCAGCCCCGGGTGCCCAGGCAGACTTGCCGTATGACGAGCAGACTGGGCCAACGCGATACGCGCCCGTTCCAACACTACCACCAACGAAGATTACTCTCAAGTCCGCTGCGCCGTTGTTTCCTACGAGCGATTATAAGATTGCAACGACAAAGTTGCCCGCGGCCAAAGTTATGACCACTATTTCCCGACCGCCTGCGAAGACAATCGAACAAATAGAGAATACGGTGAGTTACTCTAAACCCAATAATTTGGCGGACTTGCGGCCGCTAATTCTTCTGTTAGGCTGCTCCCGCAGAGCACGAAGATGATGAGATACGACGATTCTTAAGAAGATGGCAAGATTAGTTCCCTAGCATATGCGTTGTTTATTTTTTGCTGGTTTCTGGTCAATATATAGGGGCGTTGTGGGATACGATAGACACACAGATGTAGGAGGCATCTGTTTGGTTTGGGTTCCTGGTGCTTAGATTTGCAAAGACACATAGCCATGTATGCGGAGTAAATCGGGGTGTCACTTAAAAAGCTGATGAAGTCGTTGGCCTTTTGAGTGCAAAATAGTGGCTTTCTTTCTGGGTACATCAGCAGCACCTAATGGTGCTAGATTTATAAAATCATGGCCTATCTTCATTTCCTAAGGCTTCGCACCCTCTCAGCTGGCAAAGAAGTTTGCCAGCTGTCTTCGTTTAATGCCTGGATTGGGCACTGATATCTATTTTGAGGTCTACATGACTAGGTGATAAGTACAAGGCCCATTCACGTCAGGAAAAGGAGAATGGAGGAGAAACATACTATGTCACACCAAACATTGCAAAGATCAGATACTTATGGTTTATTATACCTACTAACATTCAGATTTGCTTGTTTCCTTCGGAGTGAGTTCAAAAGAACAATTGGAGAAGAATCCCCAACGGCGACAATGGCGAGCTGAAGAGGCGTCACTCAGTTGAACATGGCAGGGTTACTTCCTCTTAGAATGCATCCTATTTCGCTGAATTTATAGAAGTTGGTTAATATCAGTCCTTCTATACAGTTTCATGTCGAGTTGAGATTCCCACTCGGAAGCTAGCCCTATTCCAGGTCTTATGATTGACAGGGAACCATGCCTGGAAGTACGACGCGGATTGTGCAATTAGTATGGAATTGGGGATAGCTACCAGGGCTGCGATGTGCGTCCAAGGATAATTAGCTATATGATTGTGTTTTATATCTTCAGTCTTTGGATACCAGGTTGGCATTTTGCATTCATGATCGCATCAATGCTGGCTGTTTCATTAAGCCACTCTGTTTCAACACTGATTAGGTGACCACAGCCACCTTCCAGAGCGAGAATCAAAGAACGCTCTGCAAGGCATGTAACGTCAGACAGCTGGTCAGTCAGTTCATTCAGCAAGTATCAGTTTAATATGCCACTCTCCCTAATTCCTAGGCCGGGTGCGCATTAGTGTGACTGTACGCAAGATTCCACCCATCCTTGGAACCAAATTAGGCCACAGCACAACTCTTAAACCTTAACTCCCCACATATTTACCAAAAAATCTCTTTCTTCTCTCCTTTTCCACTGTCGACAATTTCTCTATACAGGCTGTGCGCGGTTTGTTATACCGTTATCAACTTATTTATAGAGTTTTCACGTAAAAAGCTCCCACCCATGAATACCCTGGTGGGGGGGCCGAAGACGCTCGCCGGAGACGCAATCGACAGCCGCGAGAGGTGCAGCCAATAGAAGCACTAGGGTATGGGCGTGCAAACCACACAACGGCCAACTGTTTCATCCGCAAGAAGCAAGAAAGATTTGCAAAGAAAGGCGATGATAACAAGGTCCTAATTGCGGGTTAGTGATGAGCTCTATGTAACCTGTTGGCGTGTCTCCCAGAAAGTTGTGGCATCTGCCAGTGGCCCAGATGGTCTTAACGATCAACAAATCTATTTCTTCAATATCCTTGATAATGTTAATGCTAGGCTTTTCCCTTTTCCCTGTTCCCACAAACCTAAAAGTCCCGGTGCGGTGTTGCCACGAAGGCTTTTGTGTCTGCGGCCCAGGCGCTCTTGACTATCAACGAGTCCGCTCCATAAACATGGACTCATACAACCTTGTTCCATTGACTTTAGCCTTGCTTGTCAGGACTCAGGAATCTACGGGACATCATACCATCTAGTGGTAAGCCCACTAGAGGACGTTCTCTTTTGGCCGAATGGCACACAGATTTGATGGTCTCTTAACCCAATATTGCCTTCCATCGCGACGGGTGAAGCATTTGGACGCGAAAGCTCGTTGATCTCCATTTCGCCACAGCAAACTTGACAAATGACATGATACCTGTACAGTCTTTGCACCCGTTTAGCTCCAGAGGTGAGGCATTTCTTTGTGACAATATGTTCGGAAGACGCTGATTAACAAACCAAGAAATCTAGATCAGGAATACCTAGCGAGATTTTTGGCGGCAATAAGTTACTAGATGACTCTCATGGAAGAAGTTTTCGAGCACTTTGAATCGATTCTTTATCCCTTCAAATCCCTGGTCGCAGAGGAACCAATCTTTTTAATGGCGAGGTTCCTGATTTTGTAACATTACTTAACGCCGTCGATTGAACCGTTACGTGATCTAGAAATGGCTTGGATCCATCTTCAAGAGGCGATGGGATTACTCGACACTAATCATCCTCCTATCAAAAATAATGACCTTGTTCCTACACTGCCACCCCGAGAATCACTTACGCACTTAGCTATTAACAAGCAGACATTGTTAGAAAGCCTTTTCTAGCAGAGTGCCAAAGGATTTCCTTCGTGAGTTTATCAAATTGTCTCTGCGCGGTGCGGAGGTATTTTCTATATAGCTAATCCATAATTTTTAAACAGCAAAACTCGCAAGACAGATTGGTCTTCCCGCAAAACTTGATCTAAAAATCTATGGATATGAACTCTGCCCCACCACTGTTGTAGTTGATGCCCCAAAAACACTTTTTTATGCTGCAATCGAAAACCGATAGAAACGCAGCCGCCAACGTTTTTTATCGGAGCCAGTGGAGGGGGCTGGGGTACGGTAGCTGGGGTTGGGGATATTCGCCGCTTGCACCGGGGCCACCGCCTACGCCATTATATTTCTGCAGCCCAAGCAGCATTCAACGCTCTTCTCGAATAGGAGCTCGCTATTCTTGCCGAGAACCCTAGCAATGCTTTTACAGACCAGGATGAGATAGCCAATGTTAGATGGGAAGCTATTAGCCGAATGCAGAAACATCAGCTTTTCTTAGGACAGACTACTGAAGAGGGCAAAGCCTTCACTAGTTCAGGCCAGTCAATCCAACCCTGTTATTTATGCAGGGGAATGATGGGCTATATTGTCTACGCCAAATTCAAAAATCGCGATGTCATGCGTTACCTTTGCAGGTTTGACTAGGCCCAGCGAGCGGGATAGGCTCACTCCTGTGCCGAAATCGCTGCGAGTTATTAAATCCCATATTCAAGTTTTTAATTTTCCTCTAACTTCTCATCTTCCTTTTGTTGAATTGCTGTCGCACGTCCTATTCTCTTATTCCATGCCAATGTATCCGAGCAAAGGCCTGCTTTGAACACTGATTTTTTCACAGCAAAAGTCCTGGTTCCCCCTACAGCCAGTGAAGGTCATAGGATTCCCTAGAAGGAAAGATCCAGCCGGACTAGGGCACGCTGTGAAGCGGACCGGTCAGCCAGACCTAAGGTTTAACTACGAGCTTTTTAACTGCAACAACTTTAATATACGCTACTGGAGCTGGAATTATCGCGGCTGCTGGCACCAGACTTGCCCTCCAATTGTTCCTCGTTAAGGGATTTAGATTGTACTCATTCCAATTACAAGACCCGAAAGAGCCCTGTATCAGTATTTATTGTCACTACCTCCCCGTGTTGGGATTGGGTAATTTGCGCGCCTGCTGCATTCCTTGGATGTGGTAGTCGTTTCTCAGGCTCCCTCTCCGGAATCGAACCCTAATTTAGATGAAATTTACTACCCACTTAGAGTTGCGTTCTCAAACAACTCGACTCGTTGAAGGAACTTCGCATGGGCGCAGTCCAGCGGCTCAAGACGGGATTCTCACCCTCTATGACGCCCTGTTTACGCCGTGACCGCACCCGAAGTGTCCTCTCCAAATTACAGCTCGGACTCCTGACGGAGCCAGATTTCAAGATTTGAGCTTTTGCCGCTTCGCTCGCCGTTACTAAGGCAATCCTTGTTGGTTTTTTTTCCTCCGCTTATTGATATGCTTAAGTTCCCATTGTCTGTACCAGTTCTAAGTTGGTTGTTAATCGCGCGCCGGACGGCCGAAGCCTGCCAAGGGCGTCCGCCGGTTGCCCGGCTAGTGCCCTCCTACTCCAGAGGCTTCCCCCAAGGCCCAACCCGCCCAACCCTTAGAGCCAATCTTTTTCCCGAAGTTACGGATCTATTGTGCCAACTTCCCACCTACATTGTTCTATCGACTAGAGGCTTTTGACCTTGGAGACCTGTTGTGGTTATGAGTACAATCTGGCGTGAAAACTATTCCTTTCCGCGGATTTTCAAGAGTCGTCAGGAGCACACCGGACCCCGCAAAGGTGCGGGGCCTCGCGTTCATTGCTTGCTGGTGCACCTGGATGTAGATTTTCCACGGCAACGTAACTGAACGCGGAGACGTCGGCAGGAGTCCTGGGAAGAGTTCTCTTTTCTTCTTGACGGCCTATCACCCTGAAATCGGTTTGTCCGGAGCTAGGGTTTCATGGCCGGCAGAGCGGTGTCCAAGCCCGGGGACCCCCCCGGGCTGGAAGCAGTTTGTTCTCCATGAGTCCCCCTTAGGACACCTGCGTTATGGTTTAACAGATGTGCTGCCTCAGCAGAACGCTTGGTAACAAGGAATGGATCTCATGGCTACAGTCAAAGATGGTAAAGCCATGGTGGCTCGAATTGTGGGATGGTTACTTGTCGAAACAAAACAGCTCCACCGGCACGGCCGTATCGCTCGTCTATGGCAAGAGATGGTGTGACTTGTTTACGAATATCGGTTGCGCAAATCGTTCAATATGGACCTAGTCACTCGCAGAAAAGAGAAGTCCATCGTACCAACTGTACCGGCGCTTTCAAGGGACGTTTATCAAAGTGGTGATTCGAATCGTGAGGACATAGGTAGATGGGTTCTTCGGGACCTGGAACTTCATCGATTCCAGGATGGAGAAGAGCCTGCTCTGGAATGTAACACTGACAATGAGGCCATAATAGAAGCCTTTCTCAATATTTGTGATTGAAATATAGCTATTCAAAGTTCCAACAATCTACATAGTTCAATACCCATTAATTACTCTTGTCTGCAGCCCTGTTCATTATCAGACCCATGGGGTTGGAAGGTATTACAAAAGCTTCTTGTATAGGCTCTTTAGTGAGCTTCATTCGCATCTGTAAAGGTTTAATCCCTGCCCGTGAGGAATGATCCCTCATGAGTACGGCACAGCAAAGAGCGTATCCAAGCGCCTTCTCTAATTCTCGGATTAGTTCAACAGGAAGTCCCATATAATCAAGAACATCTTGTATATAGGAACACTTGACAGCTGCGGCTACCGCTCATCATAAATGGCCGGCAAGAGACCTAGCGACACAGCCCAAATGGGAAAGATAAAGAGAGAATGTGTGAGCGAAGCGGAAAAGCAGCGAGGGTGATGGTCATATATATCGCAATGGTGCCAAGGCGCCTTACCGGGACGGGAACGCTAGACCGCAAGGGGAAATTAAGCGTCCTCTTGGGATTACTATCCAGCCTTTTCTCGACCAGATTTGCAAACTAGTCGGTGCATCATGTTCATTCTTGTCTAACATTTGATGAAGGTATAGACTCAATATGCTATCAATAAAATACGCTGAAAAAGCATCTATACGCGAATATTATTGAACTCTAAATTTGTGAAGGTTCGAGTCGGGGGAATAATCATGAAATATGAACAGTAAATCCGACTATCAACGATTCCGTTCAAGGCTAAGGGATTGAATGGGAGGTAATATGGAGAACGGAGGAAAGTACGTAACAAATAAACTATCCCTCAGACAATATCCTCTCAATAGCCGGTGATTGGGCACCACTTCGATTCATAAATTCGTCTAACCCAGGTGTACCAGGCCGACTCGGTCGATCTGTTAGATGGAAAAACGAAATATTCTCGCGCAAAGCGACGTACTCGCTATCGGCATAACCTAGAACAAATTGTATTTGTGTGCTTCGTACCCCTTTTATCCGTGCGATCTCCGCACTTCCATAATTCACAATTGCACGTCCGACTTCCTTAGGTTCTTCGCCGTGCTGGGGAAAATCTCCGTTAAGTGCTGAAGTAGACCGACGCTCGACGACCACAAGCCGTACCGCTTCCTGCTGGAAGAAGTGGCCCTCAATTGCAACAATGCCGGCAGGAAGAAGGCTTGCTTTGTTTAGAATGGCGCAGTAGGCACCGTTGTCAATATATAATGTACCATGCGGTGTCAATCCATAGAGAATCCAGAACGACCGGGATTGCATCGGAGTTGTAGAAGGGAGGAAGCGTGTGTGCAATGGCGGGACGGCAATGCACTTCTGAACCGTTGGTTCTCCTTCAATAAGGGACAATGACCGCTTAGAGCTTTCGAGATACTCTACGATCTTTGAGATATTTCCTGGGCGAGAGCTGCGTGTAATTACGGTGGTGACCCCTGCACTGGTAGCTAGTCGGGCGGCAACAATTTTGGTGCTCATTCCCCCAGTGCCGAGAGACGAGCCAGCCGTTGAAACGTCCGCTTCTAGAGATGAAATATCTTCCACGACCTCAATCACCTGAGCGTCAGCATTAATTCGTGGATTTGAAGTGTATAGTCCGTCAACATCAGTCATAAGAAATAGATAATCTGCCTGAACCATAGCGGCTGTAATCGCAGAAAGAGTATCATTGTCGCCAAATTTAATTTCCTGATGACAAGGTTGGTCAACAAGACAGTTACAAGAGACTGCGGTTCTCATGTGTATCATACCGAAACAGCAATGGTGTCATTCTCGTTCACAATGGGGATGACACCCATCTTTAGCAGTTCCGTCATGGTGTTTTGAGCATTGGTATATTGTGTCCTCTATTCAACTTTTAGTATCCTGCTGCAGTCTTAACTAGGAAGTGCTAATCTCACATCAGCAATATCGTTTCTGGTCAATAATATTTGGGCAATGGGCTGGCGGAGGTGCGCAAAAAGACTATCCCATAGGCTCATAAGCTGGCATTGACCAACGGCAGCCAGAGCCTAGAAATGCGAGTTAGTCTTGTAATCTCATTAGCGTTGTAGAATGCCCATGAGCATGCCTGAATTCGTGGGAGATGTTTTGGTCGCTGATCAATATCCATTTTCCGTAGGCCAACGCCAATCGCACCAGACGAGACGATAATGACTCGATGGCCATCTTTACTGAGCTTGGCCGCAGTCTCAACGATTAAGGTAAGGATTGAGAGAATGGGTTCATGTGTATTTTCATCCACAATTGAGCTCGTCCCTAAGGAGATAATTAGCCTCAATTTTCATGAGATGGAGTACTCTGCATGTCAACGGTAATGGCACACTCACCGAGCTTTATCACAACAGTCAGCGGCTTCGTGGTACCCTTCATCTTGTACCGTGTTACCCGCACTGGCTCTCATATCAACTATGCATGCGCTTTTCATGAAATCCTTCGCCACGAAGTAATCCAAGTGTAATGTAAAAGGAATGCACAGCTAAATGCTGCACCTGGAATCATGTGTAGGGCATTTACGGCTTGAGTCCGCGGATTCCCCACATGAAATTTTGGCGTGATAATTCAATTGACGCATTCTTCGTCAACTAGTCGAGCTTATTCTGCCGCCTCTCCCCGCCCTAAATTTCGAGCTTTCCCCTGGCTCACCGAACTACCATGCTGAAGAGCGCACCAACTAGAGATATCGGATTGCATACTTTCTACCTGAAATCCTTTTCTTTAGGCGAGTTTGATATACGTTCATAATCTCAATGGCAGATTCGGCTCAAAGTTTCAATTCCGCCAGCACGCCGAAGGACAACGGATACATCCCCGGTGACGATGCCTGGACGATATGCCGCAACCTTTGGCGAGGCTTTACGGGAAAAATGACGCCAGAAGGAATGGAGCAATATCGGGTTGCGAGAGACATCCGGAATGAAAAGGAAGACTGCAAACGCTGTGAAGACCAAAGAGACTACCTCCTTCAACACAGTACGCTCCTGCGAAAACTCCATATGTTTGCACCCTAATATTTCACTAACGATTTTGCTCTGAATTAGGTCCATTAATTCGTTTCCTTCAAGACAATATTCAACAACTTGGCGGAAATATTTCGAACCACAATATCTTCTGTCGGCGCTGTAAAAACCGACAAGCTGGCGGCTTCGATCCAGACTTTGGAATTCAGATCTGTGCCAACGAAATGAGAAATCAGGGCCATCTTGAAGATACACTTGCGCATGAAATGATCCATGCATACGATCATATGAGATTCAAAGTGGACTGGGATGACAACCTGAGACACGCTGCATGTGCAGAGGTAAAACTTCTTTGTGACAGGCCTTTATTGGAACAGCCACTAACCACTCCGTTTAGATCCGCGCAAGCAACCTGAGTGGTGAGTGTCGATGGCTTAGGGAGTTCTTCACACGAGGACAGTGGAAGTTAGCGCAGCACCATCAAGAGTGTGTAAGGCGGAGAGCGATATTGTCCGTACGGGCTAGGCCTGCTTGCAAAGATGAGCAACACGCAACTCAGATAGTCAATGAAGTTTGGGATAGTTGCTTTCGGGATACTAGGCCGTTTGATGAAATCTACCGGTGACGAAAGGTACACTCGCGATGCTCATATACTTGCTTATCACTGGCGCAATATTTGGGTTCGGTAATAGAGTCCTTGTAACATTAGATGATTGATGATGACAATAACTACTCTGTACGCTGCATTGGTTCATCCAGAAACTCCACACGCTAATTGCAACCCGACATGGTTTCCGAAAGGGCCCCTTACTCCAAAAACTCCTCAACGAAAAACAGAACCAAATCAGGAATTAACAATCCGCTCCTCGTTCCTTTCTCCCGCTTCTTTGGCTTGCTCTTTCGCCTTTGATGCAATGCTTGACAATCCACGGATGCTTCTGAACCTCATCTAGCGGAATTCGCTTCGAGGGATCAAGGACGAGCAACTATCACAAGATTAGTTGCACACTCATGAGGCAACAGTAAGAATTTGGCTTACCCTTTTGATCAAGTCCCTTGCCTCTGAACTTACGAACGAGGGAATTGTCATATCGGCTCGAGCAATTCGCCTTGTTGTCAAATCCGGCCTATCTTCAAAAGGAGCTTCACCGACAAGAAATTCGTATGTGAGAACACCCAAGCTCCACAGATCTACCTTTTCATCGTAGTAATTGACTTGGGGTCCAGTTTTAAGCATTTCCGGAGGTAGATAGTCAAGGGTGCCGCACATTGTTTTGCGTCGGTTGTTCGGAGCATGGACACTCCAGCCGAAGTCGCTGATTTTAATTTCTCCGTGAATGCCGACGAGAATGTTTTCAGGCTTAATATCCCGGTGCATAACGTGTTTTTTGTGAAGATACTTCAATGCTGCCGCCATTTGTGCTATATATTGTGCGGCTTTCCATTCTGGAAACCGATTCTCCTTTCTCAGGTGTTTGTATAACTCCCCATTTCCGGCAAATTCTAGGATCAAGAATACTCGTTTGGAATCATGAAAGTGTCCAAATAAACGCAAGATGTTGGGATGCCTGAGGTTGCTCTGAATCTCGATCTCTCGCCGCAACTGCTTCTCGACTCCTCCCTTCACCAATTCATGCTTATGGAGCACTTTGAGGGCGCAAACAAACCCTGTAGACCGTTCGCGGGCGAGATATACTCGCCCGAACTTTCCTTTTCCAAGAGGTTTGCCAATCTCAAACATTCCGAGGTGCCAGTTCTTTGGGGAGGAGGGCTGGATGTAAAGGGCAGGATCGTCTTCAGAGGAGCGGGACGATTTGATGTCATTTTTATTGGGAGAAGAAGTAGTATTTATATGTAGTCTTCCTTCATTGTTTTGCAAGGCAAATTTTAGGAGATTCGCACGACCAGCGTTGAGTGAAGCCTGACTAGCAGTCGACAGTCCTGATATCGGCAGAGTCTTTGGCAAAGCGGCCTGCAACTGGGTCAATATCCGTTTCAACCGCGAAATTCGATTTGGGTTACCTTGGATTTCTCTGAGATAGTGTGGTTTTTTGGGGGGATATTCTCGTCATTTACCGTCAGTTTTTCGAATCGAGCTTCTAGTGTTCTTGCCGCCATGGTTGTTGCCGTGGACAAGGTGAGGGCTCGGATACTGCAATGATTAACTTAACTGAAAGAAAAATGCAAAATTTTGATGAATTTGCTACTGTCGAGTTTGCTGAAGACCAAAAGGTAGTTTACGATGAACGAAAGGAGTTCTCAAGTTGGGGTTGCTCAATATTTACTTCGGAGTCGCAGTGTTTGTCGCTATGGCAACCAGCCACTTTCTTATCCTGATATTTCTTGGCATCTAGCGGGGTGAGCAGAAACGCCTCCAGGAACCAAGGATTGGCTGCAAAACACTTCCTCCAGGATCTGGATTTGCTATTTCAGAACGCACTGTTCTCTCGACGAACGGCGACTGTGGGAAGTTATTGCCACCTGTTTCTTAATCTCAAAGCAAGGAGCCATGGCAGAACACCATGCTCTACCGCCGCGCCTCAGGCCGGATCACCAGGCTGAGACTAAATTTCCCTCTCCTGATACTCCTAACTCCAATTCAATTACAAGAAATGGCTTCAGGATAACGACTCGCAAATTGCCCATTCTTAAGGCCGGACCAATTGACGAGATGACAAACAAACTAGGAATTGCCCCACCAGAGATGATATTTGGGGACAACTTACTATCTGTCCAACATCCACAGTCTGGGTGGGAGATTAGCTTTAACGCCTTTGATGCCCTGGACCGCGTTGATAAGACAGGGCAGTTGGCGTTGAAAGTCGCTTATTCGAAAGAATGGCAGAAGAGCCGGTCCGTGGAGTCCCGTTGAAAGCTCCATTCTCCAGTCCTTCCGCTAACATTTCAACATAGAGAGAAGACCCACGAGGGAATTAAAGAAGTTGTGAAGCCATTTGACTGGTCATATACGACAGATTACAAAGGCACTGTTACTTCAAATGGACGAGGATTCGAACCTTCGACAACTCCATTGCCAATGGACCGCTTAAAACGGCCCGACCCGATTCTTTTCTTTGATGATGTCATGCTATATGAAGACGAGTTGGCTGATAACGGAATTTCAATGCTATCTTGCAAAATAAGAGTGATGCCGACATGTCTTTTATTACTGTCCAGATTTTTCATGCGGTTGGATAATGTTCTATTTCGGCTTCGGGACACCAGGGTATTCATAGATTTTGATACGGGGGAAGTCGTGAGAGAATATCTCTCAAAAGAAGCACGTTATGACACAGTTCGCCAGGTATGAATGGCTTGCCAACATCTTATGTGACCGTAGTAAGCCTAATCAACCTATATAGGCTCTCGCCGCGACACGCGACGATATACCAGCCGTGATGAGAGATCCTAACAAACTGACCGAGATCCTCCCCTTGGTAGACAGTAGACTGGAGAGGGTTGCGCTACCAAGGTGAGGTGAAATATGAGAAATGAGACGATTCACGATTGCTGCGGTCCTCGCCCTTAGTTCCAATGGAGAGACTTTCGAAGTATTCAAATCACTTGTCATTCTCTGCACTCTACAAAGCCCGTGACTTGTATGATAGCGACATACAGCTTTTAGATTAAACCAATTCCTCGATATTCTGCCAGTTAATTCCAAATCGATCAGAGTATTTTTCCGACTCGGAGCGCTGATAGCATCCCATTGTAAGGGAGCCAACCCGAGTTGTCAAACAGTGCAAACAATATTCCAAACCTGTAAATTATTTTGCATTTCAACTTCGAGCCTGCATTAAGAGGAACAGCAAAAACCGAGGAAGCCTTCAATGGAAATATAAGGTCACGATTAATTCATTTGGCTAGCTATCGAATTTAATGGCCTCCAGACCATTCGCACAATGCTCAAGGTCGCTTACGCAGCTACCGCGGACCTTTCATGTATGCCGGTTTAGATGGAGAAATCTCACTGAAAATTCCCATAAATGGCTAGCTAATCTGATTTTTTCAAGGATGTTAAGTTTGTTCCATTTGAATCTCATTTTGAGACCCTGCGAAACCCGATTGTACAGCGCCCCTGGTTTCCGAGCAGATTAACAAGATCTTCATCGCGCCGCTGCGCATCCACCTCCAACTCCCCCAAGCCATCGCCTCTACAAGATCCAGTCCCTTTACCGAAATCGCCACTAGCAGGTCGCCATAGAGCTGTTGGCTTACGCTCGACTGAAACGTATGTTGCCTATGGTATTACGAAAAAGCTCTTTGAAGCCTGTTCAGCACAGGCAGATTATAAGATTCCGCAGATCTCACAAAAGGGTGCCGAAATTCCCAAAACTGCTAATGGAGAAGACTTGGGAGTAGGAGAAGGCTGGTGGTACGAAGGTCGGTTTTTATTTTTTTGAAATTCCAGGAATTGCGGTCCTGAATTCTGAGTTGAGTCGTCGTCCAAACATGTAAACTGACGGGGAATCTACGAAATAGAACTTGGTCTTCTCCCGACATTCTCCTCATGGTCCCAGGTTACATTTCTACACATGTACCTAGTAACCGTTCGTCTTCGCGCTCTTCCGTCCCCCGAGTCGTTCCAGACTTTCTCCCGCCACTTCTTCGATCACTTCTCAAATCATGCCGAAGACCGCATGGATATCATGCACAAGATCACAGCACGCCCGATACGTGTTAAATATCTCAAAGATCTATTTCTTCAGTGGCGTGGTGCTATAGCTGCATACGATGAGGGATTGATTAAGGGTGATGCTGTCCTTGCAGCTGCTGTGTGGCGCAACTTGTATAAGGGATCCTACACAGATGCACGGGACAATAAAGAGGACATTGACTGGAATAAGATTGCCCAGGTTGTGCTCTATATGCGGAAGGTGCTTGGAGAATTGGCGCCGTTGCCTGAAGCTTCTATGGCGCACGCTGTGGGTGGTGATAAAGGCATTTTCAGGTCGAATCAGAAACAAGAAGCACTGGTTGGGATTGAAAGTAGAGGCATTGAAGAGCCCTTTGCACAAGAAACATTAGAGCAAAGGGCAGGAAACGTGGGTTGAAACTTTTGATTTGTCCAATGCCTTGATATTTCTGTATTTCACTGTACAATAACCGTTCATGGACACTGTTCCTTCTTGGTATTACGTCTATAGGATTTCAAACACATCCTCAGGAATGATCACCAAATTTTTCAAGCAGAAAAAGCTTGGCTTGACTCGTCCCGCTGAGCTGAATGCCAAGGTGGTGGGTGGGTGGGTGGGT
>LJPJ01000121.1:214141-280067 GCA_001430935.1 Amauroascus verrucosus
GGTGGGTGGGTGGGTCAGGGGCAATGGGGCCGTGATTGGGCGGTAACAGGCGGCAGATTCACTGGTCCTTCAAAGCTCGTAAATTATAGCAGGAAGACGGTCAAACCGACCCGAGTCCTCCTCCCCTAATTTAGCTACTTAACCAATACTCTGTATGGCGTACTATTTCTCAATATCGTAAGGCTATCATACGCTAATCGTCCCCGTCCCAGCTTATTTCTATAAATTGGCACTTCTCTTCCTCACCAGTCGCATTTCGTAGCTTCGAATAAGCTCATCCGGTTGCCGACGACGAGACATTAAATTCAACAGAAGCCATGACTGAACCTCGAATCGAAATAGGAACCGGAGGCGACGATGATATGGAAATGGCCCATGCTAGCGAACCTCCAGCTACCCCAGCACCCCAGACTCATTCTGCTGAAGTTGCGCCTGATTCAACGCAGGAAAACGAAGCAATGGAAATGGCAGCAGAGCCCAGCCAGGAACACAAGTTTATAGGGTAAGGATAATTCCGTTCATAAGCCTTGTATGATGTAGTACCACTTCAATTCGTCGCCCATGTTGTCAGCCCATCCGACAGAGTATCGTCGAATCACGCCTTGGTTTCGAAGTTAGAGAAACAGCTTCTGATTGACTGCTAGTTATTTGAAATCCCCAATTGTGGAATTAGTCATTGGAAAGGGCGAAGATCAAACAATTTTGACGGCGCATCAAGCAATTTTAACCACCAGCCCCTACTTTGCGGAAATCGTATCGCAGTTCCCTGAGGATGGCCCAGTACGTTGATTTCGTATACACCATGCGCTTCATATCATCATACTTCCATGGCAAATATCTCGCGCTTCGTTTCGAACGTGCTGAAGTTCTCCTAACATGCCCTATTTTCCGCGCTAGCGCCGCATCATGCTTGAAGATGAGTCCGTCGATGCCATGGGATGCTTTCTCCAATATCAATATACGGGCGAGTACTTTCCCAAGCGCCTTGCATCGCCTGCGGACGGTCTGGAATCAGATCCGATGATTCCAGAAGTCGATGAGACTGGTGTTCATCTCCTTAAGCACGCACGTGTTTACACTCTGGCCGACAAGCTCGGTATTAGCAGTCTCAAGTCTCTTGCGCACGGGAAGATTCATCGTATCAACAGCACAGCAAAAGGAGAAATCGAATATGCGAAATATGTCTATACCCATACAAATGCAAACGACACCATCCGAAAACCAGTTGCCGCGTTTTGGGCTACCAGAAGTCATATCTTGCGTCACGAAGCAGAAGCAGACTTTAGATCGCTATGTCTGCAACATCCACAGTTTGGCTTCGATATTCTTAATCTTGTGTTAGACCAAAAGGAAAAGCGCGCTCATGACCGTGACACAGGCAGACCTGCGATTAAGGGAAGTGCTAGAAAGAGAGCTAGAATGCTCTGAATGTTAGCAAAGCGCGAAGTGAAAGTCGGTGTATTAGAAACTTTTTTGGCTTAGCCTTTTGTGTTATTATATTTAGCTCGATGCTTGCCTCATGTTCTACTTGTTATCATTGATACCGAAATCATAGTGCTGCGCATCCCTACTTTGCAATGCCGTTCTTTGCTTTGAAGTGCCGTAAAAAATTTAGTCAGTGCTTCACTACCAACTTCATCCATCCTTGCTACACTTTTTTATACTATCTTCTCCAAGCATGATACTTTACCGGGGCGACAATAATCAATAGAAGTCGTTTTATCCACCTTTATATAGCAATCTCTATGTACATGAAAATTTAAATACATACAATCGAAAGAGTGAAATTCAAATTCTTATCCCTGTTGCACAATCCTCTCGACCTCTTCCGGATCCTTTGGCACGGTGGTAAGGTTTTGGTAGCCGTCTTGGGTGACGACGACGTTGTCCTCAATACGGACGCCACCTACTTTCCAGTACTTATCAAGAACAGAAGAGTCGATGTACTTGCTAAGTTCCGGTGAAGAGAGGTACGGTTCGATGATGAATCGGCAGAAATAAACCTATGCAGTATTAGTATTTATCGAAAACATAATGACATAGAAACTTGAAAGTAGGGTGGTTTGATCACATACACCAGGCTCGACAGTTACCACTTCTCCTGGTGACAAGGTTCCTCTTAAGCGCAAATATCTGAACATAGGATTTGGGTCCTCGAAATTTGGATTACCGCCAACATCATGAGTATCCATTCCAAGGTAATGACCTAATCCGTGTGGGAAGAACGCAACGCTAATACGCTTTTCAAAGAGCTCTTCTTCGGATCCGCGCAAGACGCCCAAACGCAAAAGGCCGCTGATAGCAACTTTGTGAGCACGAGCATGCACATCGTCCCATGCTACGCCCGCCTTGATCATGTCCAAACACTGGCTTTGCATTTCAAGAACAATATCGTATATCTGGCGCGCTTCTGCGGAGAATTTTCCTGAAAGTGGATAAACACGAGTAATATCGGAGGTATGCAAGCGGTACTCCCCACCCGCATCGACAAGGAGGCTGCCTCTTTCCCCTGTTACTGGATCGTCCAGATCGACATTGTTCTTCTGGTAATGCAGCGTTGCGCCATTGACACCACAAGCGAAAATAGGACCGTAGGACTGCTCTCGGCTATCATGATATAGACATTCGCTGCGGAAAACGGCCTCAAGCTCCCTTTCGTTCTTGGCCGACTTGGCTGCTTTCATCACTGCAAGATGGGCCTGCGCAGAGATCTCATTCGCGCGCTTAAGAAGCGCAATTTCGTACTCATCCTTGACTTTTCTACTTTCCTCCATAGCCTTGCTTAAAGCATCCCAGTTGGTATCATCGAAAGGAAGGAAAGTTGTTTCCGCACAAACTCGGTCAGGAAGCGCGTAGACACGCTTAGACGCAATTTCTTTATTAGTGCAGTAGTGAGCTAGGTGGGCATTGATCTCGGTCGAATACAGGACCTTGTCGGCGTCGTATACTTTGAGGGCGTTGTCGGGACTAATCGGCATACCCATCCACATCACCGAATCAGGGTCAGGCGGGGGAATATAGAGGACAAGCTCATCTTTGTCGATGTTATAGGTAACATATGAGTCGACTAGCTCGCAGCCAGACATATAGAAGAAATTGCGGCGTTGGCTATATTCCTTCAATTAGTGGCCTGGTGATTGTTTTCAACGGAGCTGTGCGGGGTAGCCAAACATAGATCATTTCGCAAAAAGATGCTCACCGGAAGGGCACAGCCTCATCACTATCCTCGGCCATGCGAGTCTTGGTGCCTTCTAGGTAAATCACTCCAGATCCATCGTGTCCGGACGCCTTGAGAGCCTGTGCCACACGTCTCGCATGCTGTTTGGCGGGGTACTTGCCAGCAAGAATCTTGTCAACAGCAGGGTCCATTCTGGGCAATTGTTTCCGTTTTATGGCTCGTCTTTGCTGGGAACATAAACAACAAAAGAAGTTCTATTGTCGACTTCAAGTGTTGGGTGAAAAAAGTTGTATTTGTATCGATGCCCCTCAGTGATCAAAAGTGGTGCTAATGGTTAACCATGGTTATAGTCGGGCCTCACATCCCAAGTGACACACCACCTCAACTTCTCAAGCTTCAAGGGCCCCAGACCAAGTAAGCCAACCCACCAAGGAAAACGGAGGCGGATATTTAAACAGCCTTTGTTATTAACTAGGTTTATTATCCGAGAAAAGCAGGCAACCTCATTCGTACAAAGCAATGGTATCAAATCCGCTATATAAGCCAATTTACGTACACCCGTTCCAACCGAAGGAAATATCGGCAGGAAGATGCGTGAATTTTACCTCTGACATGGGCCTCACCTATACGGGCTGTTTTCCTCGGCTACTACATCTTCAAAATCAATGGACCACTTATCTACCTCAGCAAATCTCTTGGCTTGTCGGAGCAACTCTTCGCTAACGACGACTCCGCCATCTTTAGATACCCTCTCAGCGCCATCCCGGTTTTTTGAGGATGCGGCAGCGCAGTTCTCTTCGCCCACCAGTCGTCGGCGACAATATGTAGCCCGTACTTTCTTACCCTTAGAGGGCCTCGATAGGCGAGTCTCAGTAGAACCTTTAGATTTCTCCTTCGCGTCCGATGGCTGTCCACGTCTTGGTAGCCTGTTTATAGCCTCTTTATTCTCTTTCAATCTCTTACTTGTGCCTCTCCGTCTTGATTGGGTTGGTAAAAAGCTCAATTCATCTTCATCAGGTCTAAGCTCAGGAGATGGACTTCGTTCGGAAGTATCACCGTAGTCATCGAAGATATCAAAATCTCCGGTACCATTCAAGCGTCGCCTTCGTTGACGTATTTGTGGCATAAGGCTTGCTTGGAGGGTAGCTGTAGAGATATGATGTTTTGCTTTAGGATTCGTCTCCCCTTTCTTCTTTGGGCCGTTCGTGGACGGCGTATGTCGAATGGGCGATATTTTAGGAGATGAAATTGAGCTGCTACTTAGCGGTGGTGCCAAGGTCTGACTCCAGGCCTCTGGCGACTTTTCAGGTTCAGCTCGCCTCATCGGAGGAAGCAAATCCTCGTCGTCTTCCGATAAGCTGTGTTCCGTCTCTTCGACAACTTCAACCTCATCAACATTCATACAATAATCATCGGCAACGGAGTTTATTTTCCGAGAAGCCTTCTGCTGTCTCGCATCTTCTGGTACGTATGCCGGTATCACAACCATTATCTTCCTTTTCTTCGGGCTCACGGGCGAAGACGCCATGGCCTTCAAACCCAAATTACTCCTTATGGGGGATTCGGCAATCCGGTCTTCATCCTCTCCGCCTTCCATATCAGAATTATCACGGCCCATAACCAATTCCTCCTTCGTCAACGTCTTCCTCTTCCCCAAATTCAACGGCGTAGATTCGTCCTCTGGCTCAAAGCTTCCCAAAAAGTCTTCATCGTCACCCAAATCCGACGACTCGTCATCTGCCATCAGTTGTAAAATACTCTTCTGTCTCGGTCGCGGCCTGAACGCACTCAACATCGAGCTCTCAAACGCAGGCGTTCCAATCCCCATTCTCTGAATCAACGAACTTGTATCCCCTCGTTTGGGTCCAACTGAAAAACGTCCTCGCCCGGCATGGCTTCCAACTATAGCCGGTGTTGCCGATCCAGGGTCATTTTTTGGCTGTTTTGTAACCGGAGTCTGGTCTTTTCTTCTGGTACTTGGTCTTTCAGGAACGGCTCGACTAGTGCGGGCCGGAGTAGTCCGTGTGATACTTCCTGACCTCGATACCGCTTTCTGCTCATCAATCGCCCTTGTTTTCCCCGTTGCGATATCAACGGTATGCTCATTATCGTTCTTTTCGGCTCGTCGCGGTGCTATGCTGGGCGCGTTCTGACGCGGCGGGCGACCTCTTTTTGCGGGTGGTCGAGGCATGACTACGTTTTTTCTCCTCTAAAATTCAATAGCAACAATAACCCTATCATTCAAAATGATTAAATTATTGGAACGCAGCTCGATGCTATGTGCAAGTGCAGGACGATATACTTGCTGCATGGTTGAAAGGTCTGTGCATTGTTGTGGTTGAACCAAAAAGGGTTTAGCCTAGGCTCCTGAAGCCTGGCGCTAAGTCATAGGCCCAAACACATGACGCAAGTCGTTGAGGCTATGGCTATAAGCTGACTGGACAGTTTAGGAAGTATATAACTAGTAGTACACAGGAATTTTAAAAACTAGCTACTGCAGAGTCTCATGCGTTTTGATAGAACAGCTTCTTATACTTCTTTTAAAACGGTGACATGTCGTTCACTACAGCCATCTTACGAACGAGTCGGAAATTACGGGCGCCACGGGAGACCTTGCCACCTGTAGGAAAGATGCTGTGGAACCGAATGATTATTGCATTGCCCGTTTTCAATGTCGAGATTTGCTAGATCGTCCTGACAACAAAAGTTAGTTGTGTTGTATTGCATGTCGCTAAATGTAATTCAATCAATAAATTTGAACTTACAGGATAGCGAAACATCATGTAACTTTCCCTATTTAAAGGTTTGAAGTATTTCGTCGTATAGGGCCATCGGAAAGTACGGTCTGTCGCTGACACGTTCCGCACAAAAATGCATTGGATTTGATCGGGATATTTGAGTGCTAGGAGTGGATAATTCTTCATTATATCGTGATTGCTATTATCTCCAATGAGAACGAATTTCCGGCTTGGGTAGGTTTGCAGGATTTTCTGGAGGAGACCACTGCGAACGGACCAGCTTGAACGGAAGCGTTTGAAATTCACTGCCCGCATGTCAAAACTTCCATGAGGATATGTTTGGAAAATGAAGTCCATGTAGCTTTGGGCCATTTGATCCGGCGCTGTTGTCAGGTAATGAAAATGTGCATTAGGTAGAGAGTACGACCAATTCGCGAAGATGTCATGCATGTTCATCCAGGGGTAAAAGGGCCGTGTTAGTAAATTCCTGAACCCTTCAGTGGGATGATAAATGGTTGATACACGGAGCACGTCGTCAATATCGCTCACAATGGTAATGCCAGAGGGCGGCACTAAGTAAGATATGGGGATTCCAGAATTCGACGTTGCGTTGCTATGAAGATTGACAGACTGGATTTCATTCAATTGAACTCCAGGTAGGAGGTAGTCCTCTAGCAACCCTCCGATGTCAGCAAAGAAGTCGTAATCGCCCACAAAATCCGTTAGGCTTGGAGCGATAATTTCGTTACGGAGTGGGGGCCAAATCTGATTTCTTCCATCCCCTACGTCGCGGTTTAAACCACCTTCTGGAGTAAGACGCCAAGTCAATTGAATCTTAGATCGCAGTAGGACAAATAGCCCTCGCGCCATCTGCATCGCGTGCGAGTATTGATCCTCTTTCAGATACCATGCAGGGAATCTTAAAGTCTTCTTTAAGAACTTTTCGATAGTTTTGTTAGAAATACGAGGTTGTGTAAAAATGTAACCGCGAAATCTCAGAGACCACGACTGGCCAGTCCAGTTTCCATATTGACTTTATAAAGAGGTCAAAAACCAGCTAAAGGCATGGCTCACTAGGTAGCCCACTCACGGTATATTTAGAGCTTGTAGCGACGCGCCTGATACATCGATTTCTGAGGGATCAACGGCCTCTTCTATCTCTTCCTGAGTAGGGAGTTGAGAAAATATATCCGGCGGCTCTTGCGAAAGGTAAAAGTCATCATCAAATTCCATGCCATCAATCATTAAGTCGAGGTACCCATTGAGTTGTCCGAGGGCATATTTCCACTCATAATCAGCGAATGAAGGAGCTACTTGCTTCCGGGTAACATGCGAGGTAGAAGTAGCCGGGTCGTTGAGAGTGGTAGTAAACTCCTGGATCGAACCCGGTTCAGAAAGAGCTCTTGGACAGAGTAAGAAGAGCAAGGTAGATAGGCCAATCGAAATCCACCATGCGCTACCCATCTTCTTGGCTATCAGTAGAATATTCCGGGTAGACAACGAGAGAGTAGATGGAGGAGTGCGCAAAATATGCCCAGTGAATTGCGAAAACAACGATTCATTGAGGACGCGTTTCTGCAATGCTGGCCAGGAAGGAGTTGAAATTCGTATTCCATGAGCAGATAGCCAGGAAAGAGCAGTGCATCTTTGCCGCTGATCTTGTTCAGATCAACCACCTCGGCTGCTCCTGCTATAAAACCAATAAACATGAGAAGTAAGTCTGCGACGTAGGGAAGGAGTGGCAGGGTGTTGATGACGCTGCACAATTTGGCAATATCTCTTTTAAGACGGACGATGAGGAGGTTTGCTTAGTGCTTAAGAGCTACTAGCTCAGACGTTGTATTCTCGGATTATCGCGATATCATCCTTAGCAGAGTCATCTTTCCTCACAAAGAGATGCAACACGTTCAAATCCTCCAAGAGGGTTTCTGGAGCGATAAATCCAGGCGTAACTAATTAATACAATAAGGCCGGGCTGTTCCTTTAATAACGGCACATTATTGGACAGAATGTCTCCATTCTCGTATTAGCGCCGTTATATAGTTAGTTAGTTCCAATACGTTACAAGCAAGGAATCTTTCCCTATTAATGCCAATACGCTCAATCAACCACGAGTAACTCCAACAATGGTTTAGGGAAAGCAATCCCTCCTTCATTCCTGGCTTGCGCGACACATAGTATTGCCGCCATCTGTACCTTCTATAGCTTTCTCACTAAAGCCGCATCTCTGGGAGTTCGCTATCATGAAACCCGGAACCGGCCTACCATCGTGACCTCTACTCCGTCGTTATGGAAGACATGGGAAAAACAAACAAAATTGTTTTGATACTCCGTCACCTTCCTTGCACCCGGGCGTCAGTTGGAGATGGCCACAAAAGCTCAGAGAGCTCCTCTACGGCTTCTACGCTGACTAGGTATACCCAGCCTCAAGGTTGTTACGGAAAGCCCCTCTGACCGTCTGGGTCTGCAACCCCCCAGGAGCGGGCCCCTCCCGCCGAGGGGGGGGGGGTTCTAATCTTCTGCAAAATGCAGTATAGAAGCGTAGTCCTGATTATGCAAGCTTTCGGGGATTATATGAAGGTAAGAACATGCATAATAATAGAAATTTTTGGAAGATACCACTATTTTTTCTACTTCTTCGAAAGGAACGATCTTTCAAATGCGGAACCTTTTGGCTACTTTTACGCAGAGACTACCATAGCAGCGCCATACTCAGAATAGATGAAGCTATTTAACGCTTTCGGATGAGAGTTGAGTTTGTCGTTTTGTCCTCATAGGTCTCTAAGTGGACTTGGTTATTCTAGAGACTTGCCCCATTCCAAGGGCTCCACCTGCACCAACATGATTGTAACTCTGGCTTCCCCAACCGGGGCTATCATGTCAAACTGAATTATGATTTTTCGTAATTCATCCCGCCAGATGCTATAGCCTGCCACTAGCAGTTCGCCCATTCCCAACGCAATCCAACCCAAAATACAAGAAAATTTTCAAGGTTGTGCATGGCGACCGAGATCCATGTTCTATCGCACGTAGTAGTAGAGGAAATAGCGACAACGGAGCTCGGCTGTTGCGGAGTTGCATGCTTCTTAAACCAACAGTTTGGGCGATGTCCACCAAACCTTGGCTGGCATAGAGTTAATACTCCAAATCCATAAGGAAAAGGCCCCGTCCACTCGAGATTCTAAAAGTTGCTTAGATTGGGTATCGGAAGACAGTGTAGTTACATCAGGCATTTGTCTTAACACCAGGTCATGCAAAATCACCCCCATATAACCCATAGTTATGTGACGGGCATTTGCGATCAAATAACCTTGTTAAAGTTCCAATCGACGGTTTAGAACAAAAATACTAGACGGCAAGAAGGTGATATGAAGGGGTTTCATTGCATTCATGTTGCTTCTTTTCAGCTGTGGAGTAGAATACATCTGAGTGATGAAATCTTTATACACAGCTATGAGAGTCCACAACATAGATGGAATAAAAGTGATTGACCAAGGAGTGCCTTTCTTTTTTTTACATGGCGCTCAATACGGAGATTAGGTGCGTAGTTATTCAATGAGCCTCTGCTCTGAAGTAAAGGCTCTGTGCATCTAATGCTCAGGGTCGAGTGGATTGAATTACTACCACGAACAATTTCGCTGACAAGGTTACATTCGGCAAGGAGGGCTTTTGAGAGAAGACTGCGCAGGGGATCCCGTTCTCATCAAAGCACTGCTTGGCGCCAAACACTTGTTGCTAGCGAATCACATAATGTAAACTTTGGGGTGATGGCTCTCAGTTGTTGGTGATAATTTGTATTTTGCCACCAACAACATAACTGTTATAACGTTTGGTTAACTATGCTTTCAATGTTGGACTCTAAGGATTTCTTTGCATAGACTTCACCGCAAAATTGAGGACTAGACCAGGAGAAAACTGCACGCCTTTAATATTAGCTATATTGATTAATGTTCTGTTAACTTAGGGGTCAAACTTCTGGCATTAATTTGATGTCTAGATGGGGCATCTTTTTTTCTTTGTTCTTCTCCCGATGGAATATATATATTAAGAGGTGTGTCCCGTACATAGATGCCTATGGATGTTGTTTCCCTATTCTCGTTGTACTTTGCTTCCACTTTACCAGTTTGCCAGCCTTGAAAAAATATTAGATTGACATTATGCCCCTCTACTGACAATGAAGTTTTCAGCATTTATATCGTCGATACCCCTTTTCGGCCTTGCCGCTATCACCGCGGGGAACCCTATCGTTACTCATGATAGATTCGCTCTTTTTGGTCAACACGTCAACGCGACAGGAATTTACTTATGGCCACTTCAGGCTTGGTATGGGGAATTCTTTCTCGGTGGTGATGCAAGCACGAAGTGGTACGCAAGCTATGGTTATCCGAGACATCGCCTTACACGCTTCAAGGAGGGCCATGGTCTTATGAACGAGCTGGTATGCGGCATTGCAATATGTGGCTTCTTTGGCACTTTCCACTTTAATTGACTTTGATTTTCCATTGAAAACAGGACAGTTGGGATTCGATTCAAACAGTCTACATCGATCCCGATGGGGCTCTCCGATACACGTCAAGTATGGAACCTGATATTCCACCAGGGTCTGACGTTAGCGGGTTTCAAGCAGCGTACACTGAGTGGTATCCCAGAAGTACATCGGAGGTACACTGGAAAGCTTGTATCACTTCGAGGGGGGAGGAACATCGACAAATTTTCAGATACGACCCTAAAAATGTTCCCAACTGTGGAGATAACTTTGCCTGCTGCATAGGTTTGAAGCTTGTATATACTTCAGCTTTACCAGAATATCTTGGGAAGTCGGCAGAACAATCCCCTTGATTGTTACACTTTGAAGACATGTATATGAGCGAATGTAATCGGGTGGTGGCGAGATTATTTTGATTGAAGAGTCTAATGAATGTGAAGAAAAGTTCAATTCTACGTGGCTTGAATGTTTTGATGTTTTTTACTCCATACGGAGTAATAGTTGGTTTGGGTTCTCCGATGAATTCTCACTAGACTAGGTTAGGTCTAGCCCATCCTCTTAGCGTAACTAGTTAGCTAATTGGGGTAAGGAACCGAAATACTCTGTACAAATTGCCCAGGTGCAGATTAACTTTAATCCCAAGGTGGAAGCTAAAGACTTCTATTCCTGCCAGCCACAGCAGCTTTTTTACCGCACATCTAGACTTTTCGGTGGAATCGACCTCTTATTTCACAAATATCTGGAGCTTTCCCAATAGTCGTTTAGATTGGTCTTACACGCGGTGTAATGGATGCCGGCTTTTATCCTGAATGTGACATCTAAACCAACAACAATCCTCCATACATATTTACCTGAGCTACGTGCCATGTTGCCTCGGCGCCAAACACGCTTTCTCAGTCCAGTCATCTCTCAAACTCGGTTATGACGGAGGAGGCCTATGTCGCTCAAGCAAATCCCAAAAGCGGTTCTATCGCAGCTGCGCCAGGGGACTTTGCGGCCCTCTCGCCCGTTGAGGCGTTAACCATCCTCTCCTTGCACTTAAACTCAATAATCAGTACCAGTGGAACTGCCACCTATTCTGCGTTGCGACAGTGGCAATTTCCAGATGAAATCTCAGATAACGGAAAGGGGAATAGTATGCGCGATGAGGTGTTGGTTAGGAAATTTTTCTCACAACAGGTTCCGGCGGTCTCACTTGAGGATTATCTTCTCAGACTGCACCAGTATTGCCCAATGTCCGCGGCTATCTATCTCACCACTAGCTGGTACATTACTCGAATAGCCATTCTTGAGAAAATAGTCCTAGTGACCGCAAATAATGCACACCGACTTGTGCTCGCCGGTTTGCGGGTAGCCACAAAGGTGCTTGAAGACCTTCATCATTCCCATAAACGGTTCTCTGCGGTCGGCGGTGTTTCGGAGAAGGAGCTAACGCGACTTGAGATCAGTTTTTGCTACTTGATGGATTTTGACCTCAAGATTGATGGTGAAGTTCTTTCCCAGGAGATTACAATGTTCAAAGAACGTTTCGACATTACTTTTCCAAACGATCCTCCAACACCTCCTGCACCAACATGAGTTTCTTTTCACAACCGTTTCACTAGAGGAATCGAGGGCTGATATGATAGGGGGTTTTGATGCACAAAGACCCCAAAGAGGATTTCAGCGTTTGCGGCGGCATAACTCTTGAATGTTTGGTATCCTACTTGACTTATTTCACCACTGTTTGTTCATGTTTACTCATACATAGATTGTAAAAAAGAGTGTAAAGGCTAAAGGTTAGGTGGCTTTGATTCAAGTTAAAGTCCTCCGTACAGAGTACTAATATATAAAATAATGCCTTCCCGTTTGAGGTTCTGGGGTGTTGGTCTCAGCCACAATCGATTGGACATTCAAGCCACAGTCGGGGCTGGGGACTAACCCCTGTCCCAACCAATAAACTCCGGCTTGTTTGCATATTGTGAAGTTCGGGGCTGAAGCGACAGCCTGATCGCTAGCTTTAAGTTCTGATGCTAATTTTGCTGGGGGAGGGCTGTCGTTGTGTTTGTTCAGTTCAGTGTGTTTTGTTCCCAGCACGGCGACATGAGTTTATTTAACCCTTTGACCCAGAACGCAACTTTTTACTTTCTCTGGTTACTACAGTAGTTTGGCCATTTTTAGATGCCCCTTGATTGGAACGTCCACGAGTGATGTCCGAAACACTTCCAATACGGCAATCGCAAAACACAACTGAGCGAAGCTCCGCTTCCTCTTCGACTATACTACCTAAAACATCTGATGCTTGTCCCGATCGAGGAGCCCAAAATGATCAAGTCGAGCTGAAAGCCATCAATTCTGGCAATGGAATTGGGGCTTTGCCGATTGAGGAGGATATAATGCAGCTTGCGCGGCTGGGGGAGATAGGAGCTATTCAGAAACTCTTTGAAGGCGGGAAATACGATGCCAAATACCAGGATGAGGAGAACATCACGCCTTTACACGTTGGTGAACATGCCTACTACGAAGGAGACTGTTAGAACTGACTTAATCCTTTCTGTTTAGTGGGCCGCAATCAATAATCGCTACGAGCTTTGCAAGTTTTTACTTGATTCAGGTGCAGATGCCAACGCGAAGGGCGGCGAGTCCGTTGCGACGCCGGCTATGTGGGCGGCTCAACGGTGCCACTACTATATAGTCGAACTCTTGTTACAATATGGAGCAGACCCTCTTTTGACTGACGTTCAAGGCTACAATATATTGCACCTGGCAACAATTGATGGAAACGCATTCCTCCTCATACTCCTTCTTCACCAAGAGATCCCCGTGGATGTGACGGATCCCCAAGGGCATACCGGTTTGATGTGGGCCGCGTACAAAGGGTTTCCGGCGTGTGTTGATATTTTCCTGCGCTGGGGCGCCAATGTGAACGCTGCTGATGAAGGTGGACTCAGCCCGCTGCACTGGGCTTTGGTCAAAGGTTCAACGCCTTGCATCCAGAAAATTCTGGAGTACGGTGCCGATCGCTTTGCGAAGACGAGAGATGGCAAATCACCTGCAACAGTGGCTGACGAAATGAAAACCACGCCGTTTTGGCATCGCGCTTTGAGCGAAGCTGGCTATAGCCCGAACGGAGACTTAGTACAGATGCCTTTCGGGCTAGCTAAAATCTTACGAATGAGACGATATGTTGCTAAATTTTTCTTCTTCTGGCCTTTTCTTACGATTGTCGGAGCTATATGGATACTTAGCGAGTTTTCTGTTTATATATCCGTGCCGTTAACGCTCGCTTTTATTTTCGGCATGCAATGGATGGCGCAATGGGTAGCAAACCGGAGTCATGCGGAATTTCGCGTGCTACAGAGAACGGTAGGGGCTTTGCTATTGATTTTAGCACATTCAAGTTCTGACAATCGTTTTAGCCTTTTCTGGCCGGCGTATTTGCAGGCTCGCTTTTCTGGGTCGGTGTTCGATGGTTTTCAAAAATCTTACCAAGTACAGCACTGCAGGTTCTGAACAACTCGTTTTCCACTCTGGCTAATTCTTTCTTCTAGGTACCTACTCGACGCACCCATTTCTCAATTTTTTCTTTGCCGTGTTCTTTTCTCTTACAACTTACTTCTATTTCCTTTCTATGATCGAGGATCCGGGTTACGTACCAAAAATCATCAGCAGGAACCAGCAACGAACTGTGATAGTGGAATTGCTTAAAACGTGGCAGTTTGATGAAGATAATTTTTGTGTCTTTTGTATGATCCGGAAACCTCTACGGAGCAAACATTGTCGGCGGTGCAGGCGCTGCGTTTCAAAACACGATCAGTGAGTATCTCTGTAACTCCATCGTCGTAGCTCCAGCTTACATTCTCAATATAGCCACTGTCCCTGGATTGATAATTGTGTTGGAGCGAATAACCTCCGTCACTTTGTTTTGTACATTTTTAGTATGGAAGTTGGTATCAGTCTTTTCATTCAGCTGGCCCTCAAATGTAAGCCTACCAACGATGTGATCTCATTTTTACTACGTCAAAGCTGACATTGAGCTACAGATCTGGATGCCTTGCCTGCTCCTACCGATACCGAATGTAATATTTTATCCTCGTCGCTATGCAGCATGCTAAAACGGGATACCTTTACCATCATCCTCACAATTTGGATAACCCTCCAGCTGGTCTGGGTCACTATGTTATGCGTTGTTCAGCTTGTTCAGATATCACGAAATCAAACGACATACGAGAACATGAAAGGCCATGCATTCGATTACGCCAGCCCAACTTCTCGAGCTATCACATCGGCTCTTACAACAGGTGCCACATCCGCGGAGTTGGGTGGCCTTAACTCAACAGGACAAGGCCCCAACCCATCTGGCCATAGACGACATCGCCATGCGCATGGAGGCTGTCTTTCACAGTGGAAGAAGCTGCTAGGGTTGGATACTTTCATGGCCACCGCTCAAGAAGGCCTTGGGGATCGCGGGGCGCCTCGTGCTCGTAACCCCTTTTCTCGTGGGATTGTCACAAATTGTCGGGACTTTTGGTGTGACCATGCTCCATATTTTGGAAGCAGAGAACCTGGCTCCGCCATGTTGGGTGGAGAATTGGTGAATTACAATAATATGTATGAAGTCCCTCTAAGGTTACGGACTGAAGGGTCAGGAATGGTTTACAGAAGTGTTGCAACGGAAGAGGTTTGATCCGTTGATGTAAGACTTGTCTTTACAATTCTTAACCAAGGCACGAGGATCTAAGAAGTGGTTGGCCACTCACCTCGGCGATATGGAATAACTAATTATATGGGGCTGGCATGGTTAATAAACCCTGGTGTTGATTCCCACGCCATGGTGGTTACAGAGGGTTATTTCCACCCTACGTGCACGTCTTCAATATATCGTGGCGTAAGGGAGAGAAAAGTAGCAGTTTGTCGAAGGACAAGTGCTTTTCCCCTTGCAAAGGCCTGCCGAGACCGACCTCATATGTATAAATGCCGGATAATTTTCACTGAATGCTTCATATATGACTCTGTGTTCACATTTGTTTCTTCTTCATCCGCTTCAGGGACCTCCACCATTCAAAACCCCACTTGATAGATTCTACGTGCAAACAGTTGTCCTGCGGCTCATCTACACAATCACGCACTTCGTATCCTTGGGAACATTATGTATGTTCGTGCATAGCTTCTGGTGGGATACCAAGCTCACACAACTTTATATAGAATCCAGCAAGGAACTAGTCATTCCTCCACCAGCTGCTTAACCATTTTCAGAAACTGCTCCCGATAATCTGTCGAGGAGGTGGTGATCGGCATCTCTCCCTTCCGCGCAAACAGATTAAACGCCCGCACCGCACCCGTTGTTGCGTGTGCCCGAAGAGTATGCTTCGCCCAGAAAAAATCAAGCAATATAGCGCGATATATCCATTTCCCATCTACAGAGGCCACGCCGGCGCGCCAGGGCGATTCTCTCTCGATGGTTCCGGGTTGGGGGAGCTGGTTGGAAGACGAGGCGGAGGTGGGGAACCGCACGAGAAAGAGGGAGTAGTCGACTACATTCGCGGCTTGAAGGAAGGAGGTATCTTCCTCCAGGATAGTGATGAGATGTTGGAATTGCATCTCGGTGATGCGGATTTTGTCCTTGAAGACATTTACCAGACGCCGCATTGTGCTATCGCTAGTCATTCCTTCGGGGAGAACGTCTCGCTTCGGGTAGAAATAATGTGACGGTTTCAAGTCGTAGGTTTCCCAACCGGGCTTTTTCCTGTCATCGTCGCTAGTTTCGCTGGAACGAAAGGTCTCTTTCCCATATTGTATATTTTCCATGACAATGTGATGTGTTGGAATCAAATTCATAATTCCGACCAGTGTCTTATATGCCGGGACCAAAAATTCTGTTATCCGAACCAGCAGCGACCGAGGATGGTTGCGCATGTGTTCATAGTACGGACGGATAAGTTCATCCCGGAAGAACGCGTGCTCAAAATGTCGTGGGAGGCCTTTGATCAGGAATTTGGAATCAGGCGTGGTGAAAAACGTCTCTTGAGTGTATTAGCCATTGACAACATTCAACAAAGGCTACAAACATAAGACAATTTTAATTTGGAAGAACGGGGAAGTATTAGACCTACCGACCCAGAATATCCTAATTCTCCAATGTTCTTCAGCACTACTTTGCCTCTCTCTTCTCCCGCTCCAAACGATTTTTGGTAGCTCTCCTCATCCATAACCCATATATCAGTGCGCAATTCATGCATCAACTCGGCGCTACAACGAACGAGCATGAGGCTATACAAGTGCCAGAACGCGAGGAAACGGGCGAAGACGGAAGCACGATCGGAGGCATGGGAGCCAGTGGTGATTGCTTGACAGATCGATCTATTGATAGACCTTTGACGTTTGTTTACCCTTTTCATGTTGTGTATTGTTAGGACATATATATATCATCGTGTTAGGGTGAATTGCAAGCATGGCAATAAATATGGGGTAACATTCAATGACATCATATTCAGAGGCTCAATATCTCTAACCTTGTTTGGAAGTTTGTAAACAGGGTGCCAAGTACCAATATGGTATCTTCTGTATGTCCAAGGACACTATGTCTTGTTACCGGTTAGTCATGCTCTCTTTTTTCATGAACAAGAGAATAGTTCGGGAGATTCATAGGAGAGATCATTGGGTATCATTAGCATTGTTAGATTTAAAAAGTCTAGTAACATAAATCTTAGTCCCGCAAAATGGTTTCTAATCGCCCGAGTTAATGAATTTTTTCAGACATGTGCCCATCCATTCCGAATCAAAACTTGCATCTCATTAATTAGACATTGCGTGCCCACTTCGTTGTTCTTAGATTTCCCCTCAGATCTCCAGGAGCGCAATCTCCACTGAACAACAATGTTCTCAAAGCTCCTTCGCGGCCAACCAGTTAACCGTGCTAGACGATTCCCCCATACACCCCATATCCTCTCCCCTGGACGAGGCCAAGAAGCACCCTCAGGGGGATGAACCGCTTTGTAAGCAGCTTCGTTGTAGCCTACCCGAACATTCGGGTTCAGCCACACTCCCTTCTCAGGAGTTAGAAAGTTATCCGCATGAATCAGACAGCACTCAGAGCCCTCAAGATGGTACTTGGCAAGACTGTCTGGGATCCCGCGAAATTGGAGCCTGGGCTCGCGGTAGAATGGGGACGCATCAAAAACGACAATCCCATTCCAACATGACTGAACAGGCACAGGAGAGCTAGACATTAATGCATGGCGCGATTTGGAGGACAGGAAATATGGCCATGTCTGAGTGATAGGCTTTGCACCTGAGGAATCTCTAAGAGCAAAGGTGTCATAGTAAAGTGGAGGATGGGAGAAGTCAAGGGAACAAGCAGCCGCGTAGGCCCCACCTCTTGTATGGAGAAGTGTCAAAACATCAGTGGTCTGTACATGAATCTGTCAGAGTCCTATAATATAGATAGGTTCAATATAAATGGTTGACTCACGGAAAAGACAACGTCATTGAGCCATAACACTTTGTTAAATGTTCTTTTTTGGTTATCACGTGTTGCAAGTTTGGTCATCTCATCCATAACTTGGTTTCTCAGACGAGATAGATACGGAATCCGTCTGAGCTCCTTCTTGCCTCGAGGTGTCCAGATCCAGCCTGGCTCATCTGGGGCAGGAATGCGCTGAATTTCATCCTCGTGTGTAGTCTTGTCCAAAACAATTGTTCTTTCGACCCCAAGTTTTCCCAGTTCTGTGTCTAGCTCCCTCAACGCATCCTTGCTGTTATCCCAACTCCCACTTTCAAATACCGCCACATACACATTGTCCACGCCAAGGGTATGCACGAGGTTTAACAGGGCAGCATTCCAATGCGAGCGGAGTATCGCTTCATTATTCCAATGTATACTGGCAATAAATATGCGATCACGGTTATGGGCATCGGGGACAGAAGCTTCAGGGGGAACGGAGGGTGAACCCGACGATAGAATACGAATTAGATCAATGACAAAGAGGAAGCCTAAAGCCAAGAGCAGGACATTGAACCAGCATTGCCGTCGTAATCGTTTGCGAGGAAATGGGCGGCGGAATCGACCGAGGGTCATTTCTTGAGATTTGCGTTGAAAGAGTTGGCAGTTACCATCGGGTTCAGGTCGAACATTCGCAGTCAACCTTTCCCAGGGACCAACTGAAGTGATGGCATGTGGCACCAGCCTTTGTCGTTGAAATCAACCTTTTGACTGATGACTAATCGAATGGGGGTTGGAAGGTTAGACTGAGTTCAGCCTCACCCGTTGCCCAATACGGCAAGAGTGTGGGGCGGAAAACAGATGGGGCCAAATCGGGCACTAAGCCTTTTTGGGGGCGAGCAACATTTCTTGGAGCTTCCAGGGCGGTTTGTGCTCACAACACTCTTCCCTTGAAGGCAACACTACGAGAAATCTAACTTGTCCTACACAACTACAAAAGAGCCGAACATATATCCTCTGAAAGCCATTCCATTGGGTAGATTAAGGAAATGATTTCGTGTAATCTACTCCAGATGACGAGACTTCCCTCCCCAAGATTCACCGAGACCGTATGTCATCGGCCCCTTAAATCTTTCTGTTCGCTGCAGTTACTGCACTATGAATTCCTCACGCCTAAGAGGAATATTCTACCGCTGCCAGACAATGGCACGTACGGAGTACAAATCCCAATGTCCAATGGTACTCTGTAAAGAAAACCAATGAGCTTTTGTATCTACTCGGTATGCGAGCTTTGGCCGCCCCCACACGACTAGTTATTTTAGCAACAGGGACGAAAACAAATCCTTGTCCATTTGCAAACACGGAAAAGCCACCAACCGCAGATTGAGCGCCACGACGCAATTTGCCAGCCTTGTGACCAACCGTAAGTGAAAGAGGCAACGATTCGAAGCGGCTCTGGCATCGATCTATTTTAGCCGAGCGCAAGTCGCAATTCCATTTACGTCCCTGTATTTCATTCCCTTCCCTTCCTTAGGGCCCCTACGGCATTGATTTTACCAGTTTGCATGAAAACTGCGCAAGAAAAACTCAACTTATTTTGCGATCTCTACCCAACCCATTATGAACTAATATTCCTGCACTACACTTCTTTTCTCTGAGAACGTCTAGAAGTAATATCCACGTTTTGATTTTATTCTTCGACGCCATGACGGGGTATCATGTTCTTCAAGGAAGACAAGAGCCGTCAGAGGCAATCCATCCCTCATCACCTGAGTGTCACGCACCTTATGACTTTGAGTATGACACATCCCACTGATCTTCAATAAACATACGGTCGTGTAATTTACCACTGAACATTCTTGAAACGGCTAACGATAGCTCAAAAGGCTGGAAAATCATGCAGAACAAGGGGCGCACTTTAACGTATTCGAGCCCATTGTGGGCAGAGACAATTCTGATAGCAACGAAGAGTTGAAATTTATTCCTCCAAGACTCCGCAGAGCGCACCCGATTCAAACAAAACCTTCAGCTTTTGAACTTTTCCTCCGATCGTTGGGGTTACAGGCGTTGTACGGCCCCATAAAGGAATTCCGATTTAGAAGACCTCCCGTTGAAGAAGCCAAGCAAGCTGTCGTGAGAGATACAGGAGTTACGGCACTGACTTTGTCGATACATCTCGTTCCGGTGGGTGTTGCGTTGGCACTGGTCATCTTGAATTGGCATGGTTATTACATCGGAGGTGAACTAGCCGGCCCATCAGGAGATTATGACGACATCAAACTCAATGGCCTTCAATTTGCGGCAAAGTTGCATGAATTGACCATGCAGGCATCTCTCAGCGTCGTGATCATGGGTATTGTCCGGCGAGAAATGACCAAAGGTGAAGGTATCCCTTTTGGCGCCCTTGCTGGATGTTTGCAACCCTCCAACCTCTCTTGGCTATGGTCAAAAGAGTGTGTAGGGACCTTGAAATCCAGCTACCAGGTATCCTGGAAGAAGTGGTCGGTTTTCTTCACAATAGTCGTTGGGTTACTCCTTTCAGTCACAGTCGGTCCTTCAACTGCTATTATTATGCGTCCCCAAGAACGCGCATGGCCTGCTGGTGGGTCCGACTTTTTTCTCAACGCGACAAAAGAGCAACTATGGCCAACGCATGTAAATAAGTCTCTCATTCCGACAACCTGCACCGATGTCTCCGTCGCTGGGCCGAATGGTTGTGGTTTTGAAGGCTGGGAGGCCATGACAGCTAACTATTATTCCTATTGGGAAGATATCAAGGGCGGTAGTACCCTCCCCGAGAAATTACAGATTGACAGCAATGACGCACTTCGGTTGATGGAAACCCGTGAAAGATTAGGACTCTACCACCGGAACGTGACGCTAGTGACCTTGCCTATGGCGCATCTCTCGAGTAATGTTGCTGAGATTGGGCGGCTATGGACACTAGCTGCCATCAAGAAGCGGTTCAAATTGCGAAAGGATGTCAAGTACAGCATCAAATCTGTTTCTCAACCTTTAGTTCAGACACGTTGCGCAATGCGCTACTACTCCTCCTCCTCTGTCCCAACATCGGAGATCTCCCCGATCGTGATTCCAAAAATAGAAACTAATTGTCCCGACCGCTATGGCTTTGATTTAGGCGAATATAAGGACGCAAACGTTCTTGCACAAATTTTTGACAAGCATGATAATAGGAGTTTGGTGTCGCCCACACTTCAATTTGTTGAGTTACCGGTAGAGATTGGCAATAACTCAATAGGAGCTCTTGTCACCATTCCGCGATCATGGCCCGGAGGCAGGAGGATAGTTGGATGCACACTGCAAGCTGTGTGGGCTGACGCACAAATATCAAGCAAACGATCTCTGGTCAAAGTAGTTGAGGGCGGCGTGCCGGGCTGGGTACAGCATGGCACCTGCAACGGTTTCGGGAAGCGGATCCAAATCAGTCACGAGTGGGCGGCATCTTTAAATCCCCCAGTGGACGGATCAGAGCATGATGTTTTCCAAAGCCTTGTCGCGAGTATTCGTGTCAACGACTTGTTCGCTAACCTCCATTTTCTCGAGCCATATCTGGAATCTATCCTAAGCAGCATGGTTGCGAACGGCTTGTCCCGACTCTATAGCTCCGCTACCATTCACCCGCCCATAAGAGAGGATTGGAAGTCTAGAATCCTCCCCAAGAAGGTCTTCGGCTACGGAAGAAACATCTTCGAACTCTCTGCGGGGGTAGACCCTTCAAAGATGACTAAATACACTGTCCGGGTCGACATAACGGGCTACGCGTATAGACTCTCTAGCTCTACTGTGATACTCAGCGCTGTTATTATGATGATTTATATTGCGGTTGTCATATCATACATTGGGCTATGCTTCACGGACAAACTTCATAGCAGTGCATGGGAAAATCTTTCAGAATTGACTGCATTGGCAATGCAAAGTAAACCTACCACGAGAGCTTTACGGAATACATGCGCTGGAATTTCGACAAGTAATGTTTTTGCGAATAAGGTGAAAGTTGTACGTCGAGGGACGATACACGGAAAGCTTGAGCTACAATTCGAGGCAGATGAGGATGATGAGCAGAAGCCGCTGATTGTGAATGACTTTTATGGGTAGGATGCATTGAATACGTGGTGATGATGACATGAAACGGAGCTGGACGAAAATTTGAGGCATGTATGCATTAAGATGGTATGAAATTATTGGCATGAGTTATGTTTTAAATATCCCCGAGATTTCTTCGACGAAGAATTCACAACCGATTCCGAGAGAATTTGTGACCTAATTCCGATCTCCCTCTTCCTTAGGCAGAGTTTTGAGTTTGCCAACGGTTCTTCCATAAGTTCGGATATACCGGACATCACAGAAGAGACTTCCATGAACCCTTAGTATTTGATTCCAAGTTCCTGCCAAATATCGCATTTACCATTTCACCACCACGGGTCGCGAGTACCGAGAGCAACGTGTCGCTCAGCCCGTGAGTGACCTCATTGCAGCCTTGTAACCAAATCCCTGAGTGGCTATCCACTTTCCTTTCATCTAAGATGACCCTATAATCCCGTTGAACTTTCCAGTTGCTATGACCGTCAGGACGGAGGAATTCTATCGGACGCATCATGTCTTCATGTGCATTGCGAATATACCCAGTTGCTACGAGAAGGGCATCGACTTCTAGAATTTCTTTGATCCCTTCGCCTCCTGGACCCCCATCCCCATCAGCAGATCCAAGGATGAGTTGTAATCTTCCACCGTCGCCCATAGATTCCACTTTTTTCAGACTTCGAGAGGACAGTATGCGGCTTTTCCATTTCGATTCGTCGGGGTATTTTATCTTTTGGAGGTACAAGTCATAGTAGATTTGATCTATCAATTCGAGGCGGACAACACTATAATTAGTGGCGCGATGGTCCGATAGGAACTGTTGTCGCTGGGATTCGGATTGTTTATAAAATTGGTCGATGCGCTCTGGGTTGAATATTTCGTTGACACTACAAGGCCATAAGTTGTTAGTGCATGCCTTGGTGCCTTTTCAGTCCAGCAACTTACAATGGCGAGTCGTCACTAGGCCTTAGAGCAGTGTCTCTCATGATGAGCGTTGTTCTTGAGTTTGGATAGCGGTTTTGAAGGTCGTGAAAGATCTCTGCAGCACTTTGGCCGCTTCCCAAAACGGCTATATGATAGTTGCGGAGTTTTTCGGGCAAAACGTTGGGCAATGAAGTGCAATATTCCGAAGAATGCATAACGCGCTTATTCTTTGGAACCACAGGGGGGATCTTTGGCTTTCCACCGACCGCAATCACCACATTTCGCGATTTTTGGGTCACTATTTCGCCCGTCTGGATGTCTCTAGACCGTATTGTGAAGTACTTGATGAGGTTGGTGTTAATGTCCTCATTTTTGATCACTATATCCAGAACCTCACGGTTGTATTCAACCACATCGGAGAATTTATTGGCACACCATCGCATATAGTCTTCGAACTCGAGGCGTGCGGGAAGGAAAGTACCCAGGTTTGCGAATTGGACAAGCCGACCCTGGCTCTCCAGATAGTTTAGGAAAGTAAATTTGCTTCGAGGGTCTCGAACTGTTGCAAGGTCCTTGATAAACGATATTTGCATCTTGGAACCAGGGACCAGCATGCCCGAATGCCATGCAAAACGAGGCTGACGTTCTAGAAAGGTAACCTTGGCCCGTGGTTGTGAGTCCAACCCCTCAATTTTGTCATGAAGGGCTATTGCTATGGCGAGGGACGCTGGGCCGAATCCGACGCAAATCAGGTCGTGCAGTTCTCCTGGCGGTGTTTTGCTTAGAACTGAACTGCATTTCTCGGACTTGCGCACCAGAGGAGACTGGCTAGAGGGAACGTGCAATTGGAGAGAGTTTGTGGGTTGAGCAATGCGATTCTTGACTTTTTCAAGATGAGCTGGGGCAGCCTCTCGGTCATCTTGGGGCCTGCGCCTTTCGAGTAAAGGGGACATGCGGGAAATAAATTAATTGATGAGTGCGGGGCCTGGAGAAAAGGAGGAGATGAGTGGTTTCGGCGGGAACGAGAGACTTTGAACTGTCGACAGAATGCATAGGATGGTTGAGACGCGCATTTTTCGCCGAATATTTTTGACTTCCCGTGGCATATGTGTAGACCAAGTCCAGAAGGGAAAAAGAGAAGTTTCCCTGCCTGTCGTCATTATGGAGTCAAGCCGGGGGGATTCACGGCGAGCAGGTCGTTAATGCCAGGCAGGACACCAGACTTGTTCCCCACCAAAGAGTATCCTTGTCTTTGCCGAGAGAGAAAATGGAAGTCTGGTGTTTCAACGATGAACATCTCATGGACTGAAAAACCATGTGTGTGTGTGTTTAAGATCTACGAGCTATATCCAATCTTCGTCTGTTTGTTGAAGATCACCGCGATTGACTGGAAGATTGCCGTGTTTTGCGAATCAACCATCCTATTTGAAAATTTAACGTTGCTAATCTAGCAAGCAATTCATAATAGTCTGTTTTAGTCACTGCTGGTATCAACGCAAATTCAAAAGATATTGCATCTCGATCAATTCTATCACTCTTTTTTTTTTCTTTCTGGGTGCGTGTGATGGCGGGGGGATAGATAGAGGGGTAAAGAAACAAACTCGCTGCCCAGAGATAAGATTAGATCCGCTGATGTCGTAAGCCCAAACTCGGGTGGAATAAACCCGATAACTTGTTCGCAACTTCACCTCAACTCCTTCTCAACGACCACTCACAACATCTCGATTACAATCGAGCATCCCGCGAAGAGACAATTCATGCCCAGTGCTCCCACGCGCGCCAGAAAAGCAATGTGAAGCAGGAGAAGGATTCATCCCAACATGCTTTTCATTTCGCCCTTTTCCAGTTAGACCCACTTCGGTTCTTGTCGGAATG
The DNA here is from genome assembly GCA_001430935.1 of Amauroascus verrucosus. NCBI lineage: Eukaryota > Fungi > Ascomycota > Eurotiomycetes > Onygenales > Onygenaceae > Amauroascus > Amauroascus verrucosus. The sequence goes on from LJPJ01000121.1 coordinate 238,864, forward strand.
CCCAGAAAAAGGCCTGCTTCCTCGCTCATCGATTTGTTCAATTACGATCATCATGTGTTCTCCACGGCGCCCATGGGCGGTGTTTGGATGGAAGTGATGGTGAAACTCCCGCAAAAAAACGCCATGCATGCTTAGTTAACGACTTCCCACCCACAAATGCCTGCTTTATCTCCGTTGGCACTCGGAGCATCGAGCCCATTTTACTCCTGGTAATCGAGATCGGGCAGTGAACTTAGAACCGAACGCAAAGTAAGCCGTGATGGCTAGGCTAATAAATCTATAGCCGCCTATTTGCTTTTTCTTCTTCGAATTACCACCCAGAGAGCTTTTATGGACCAGGTCGACTCCCCAGATATTTTCTTTCATTTTCTCGAGGTTCAATATGCTCTTTTCCACTACATTCATTCATCTACCCTAGGATATTCAAATCACCCCCAGGCCAATTACCTCTGGCCTTAATACAACGATGGATAAGCGTCCAACAAACATGTATACATCGTTCCCCAAACTTGATTATGGGGAAGAACCCATTCCGAATTCAATCACAGTTGACTGGGATTGCGGCACTCCGAAGCTGGAGCTGGACGTTGTAGTCCACTCGTGGGCCACGGTTCTCGGAGCCGTGACGGGCGAAGAGACCCCGGTTTTCAGCGTCAATGGGGAACCAGTAAAAGCTGATCTAGAAACCCAGACAGTTCGAAGCGCAGAAATAGATCCTTCTGGAGAAAATGAATACACGGGCCTATTCACAGTTGATGCAAGTATTAGCCCTTATTTTGTCCCCACGCATTTTTTCTTACTGAAGGCATAGTCTACCAAGCCTACCGCTGAGTGCATTATTGAGGTAAGATGTTCTTTAGAACATGGCAATGGATGCATTACTTCGTCTGGCTGCACTACTTCCTCCTACCTTTCGCAGCTTGGGGCACAGTTGGAGACCAACATTCGTGTTTCTCTTGGCCTACTGTCTAGAACCAACGAGTTACGCCTATCTATCCTCAATGCACGTCCACAAACTATCCAAGGGCCACTTCTGCTGCATGATATGGTACAGAAGATTGGACAAAGCTCAGATGTGGCCTTGGATTTTCTCGACAACAATAGAACAAGGCATGCTCTCACCTACGAGCAGCTCCACACTCGCTCCATACGTTTATCTTCACGCTTATCACGAGCATCAACATCTAGGCCCGCTTCAGGCGCTGTTGTCCCTCTCCTGATACCCCAGTCGCCATATTATTACATTTCCTGGCTTGGCGTCCTCAAATCTGGAGCTGCTGTTTGCCCTTTGAATATGGAAACTCCTGCGGAACGAATCAAATTTATTGTCAATGACGTTTGTGCGGATGTCGTCGTTACCTTGAAAAGCCTGGCTGGAAGATTCTCCCAAGTCAGTACCTCGTTGGTTATTATATTCGCTGATGACGATGACATACACCACATAGATCCCAAACAGAAGGAAGAGAATATTCAACCGCACCCCGACAGCCTCGCCTACATAATGTACACGTCCGGCTCGACTGGCGTGCCAAAAGGAGTTGGACTTTCTCACCGTGCTGCAACACAATCTTTACTTGCACACGACGAACATATACCACGTTTTAGAAGATTTCTGCAATTTGCTTCCCCGACATTTGATGTTTCGGTATTCGAAATATTTTTCCCCTTATTTAGAGGCGCAACTATAGTTGCATGCGAGCGTAGCCTACTGTTAAATGATTTGGTCGGGGTCATGAACCAGATGGAAGTCGACGGTGCTGAGCTTACTCCCACGGTGGCTGGAGAGTTACTTCGCAAGAGGGATACCGTTCCCTCTCTGAAACTCTTGCTTACCATTGGAGAGATGTTAACAAAGAGAATTATCAACGAATTCGGCTTCTCGGATACGGACAATGGTGTTCTCTTTGCTATGTACGGACCCACAGAAGCCACAATCCATTGCACGATGGCTTCCCGACTCCCTACCACTTCTCGTGTTGGAAATATTGGGATCCCGTTCCGCTCGGTTTCTGCTTTTATTATTCCGATCAAAGCATCGGTGGGTGAAGAACCAAGTATTCTCCCTGTAGGCTGCGTTGGGGAGCTCGTAATTGGAGGCCCACAGCTTGCAAACGGGTATCTCAACCGCCCAGAAGAAAACCGCAAAGCGTTTATCAATAGCCGGTTACATGGTCGACTTTACCGAACCGGAGATAAAGCTCGTCTCCATCCAAACGGTGAACTGGAATGTCTTGGCAGAGTTTCTTCTGGTCAAGTAAAGCTTAGAGGTCAGCGTATGGAACTAGGGGAGGTTGAAAGTACCATTTTCAAAGCACCCGATGTCAGGAGTGCTGCCTCATGCGTTATTGATGGAATCCTCATTGCCTTCGTGTCCCAAGACGGCGATTCAGATCCAGAAGTTGTACGAGAAGTCTGCAAGAGATGGCTTCCGAAATTTATGGTCCCTAACGAAATTATTTGCATGGGAGAATTTCCACGTCTGTCGTCCGGGAAGATCGATAGGAAGGCTCTAGAGAACAGCTATATCAACTCAAAAGTGCCCGAAGCCTCCAGGTTCTCATTTCACAACTCTGACACTGAAAGGAGAGTTGCTATTTGTGCTGATGGTATATTACACGGACCAATCAAATCAAATGGAAGCTTAGCGGCACTGGGACTTGATTCACTCAAGGCTATCAAACTGGCCTCAAAATTGCGGAGCATTGGCATGAATATTAATGTTAAGGATATCCTAGAGGCAGATTCGGTTCAAAACATAGCAGTTCTTGCGGAAAGAAACTCCCTAAAGCAATTGTCTGCGTCCACATCGACCCTCACTTCTGGTTCTTGGAATTCAGTGGTGGTTGTTACCTACGATATCCTTTCCTCCATGGGATGTTCTTTAAAACCACAAAATGTGATCCCCTGCAGTCCGATGCAAGTATCTATGGTCGCAGAATCAATGCAGAATCCGAGAGCTTATTCAAACTGGATTGAACTGGAATTCAGTAATGTCATATCGAAGATTGAGCTACGCAAGGCATTTTGCTCAGTCGCTCATCAAAACGAAATTCTTCGGTCCGGCTTTGTGGAAACACAACTACCCGGACATCCCTACGCACAAGTCGTTTGGGAGAATCTACATGAGAACGCCTTTATAGAGCGTGAGACATTTGACTATGAGACAGTCTTCCAGACCCCTCAACAAATACTAAACCCATTCCAGATTCAATTCAAATGCCGTAGCGACCAAGCTCGAGCCCTTGTCCACATCCATCACGCTCTTTATGATGGGTGGTCATGGGAACTCATCATGAACGACCTTGCAACCTGTCTAGAGAAGAAAGAATGCAAACGGCGCCCGCAATATACCACCTTTCTCGGCTATATTTCCGGTTTTCTCGGCTCTAGTGAGAAGGTAGATTCTTTGGACTACTGGCGTGATGTACTCCACGGAGTCTCTCCATCACCCTGGCCAATTTTCCAAGATCGTGCGGGAATTTCTCGCAGATTGGGTGTGACACATCGCACGTTCACTATCGATATCAATGACCTAGACATAGCAACGAGGAATCTTCGCATCAGTCGCCAAACTATATTCCAGGCAGCTCTGGGATATCTGCTTAGAGAGTACAACGGAACTTCAGATGTCGTATTTGGATCGGTATCATCAGGCCGCACAATTCCCGTGCACGGGATTGAGGATATCATTGGACCATGTATAAACACTTTGCCGGTACGGGTGAGCTTTGAAGACCTGCGAAGTGTGCAAGATTTGCTTGCCACAATACACGATCTTAACAGGAAAGCACTTACCCACGGGCTGTTACCCCTCCGTGACATCAAAATAATGTCTGGAGTTGACCCAAATATGCCTCTTTTTGATACATTATTTGTGTGGCAAGACACTATTAACGAAAATATAACGTCCTCAGCTGCTGTTAAGCAAATAGCGTCCGCAGACTTTTTGGAATTTTGCTTCACTTTGGAAATCGAGGTGAAAAATAGCGAACTTTGTGCAAAAGCTACTTTCCAAGAATCTACGCTACCATTGTCACAAGCTGATGTGTTCCTTCGTCAATTGGAGGAACTAGCCTCCATTTTTATATGCAAACCGGGCCTTAGCATTAGGCAAATCAATAGGGAACTTTCTATTTCGATTTTATCGGCGGAAAATGTTGACTTCACGAGCTGTTCCGGACCACAAACCCTTTCTGATGGTGTAAAAGAACTGGCAATCCTTGATCCTGAAAGAATTGCTATCGAGTTCCTAGAGACATTCGAACCAGATCTCGGGACCATTAGCACCAAGAAATTGACATATTCCGGTCTTCACATTCACTCCGCCATGCTCATGGAGCAACTTCGCTCCTTCGGAGTTGGACCAGGTTCGCTAGTTGGCGTTTTTCTTGAGAAATCGCTTGGGCTATATATCTCCATACTAGCTATCATCTATGCCGGCGCCGGATATGTACCATTCACTCCCCAGACCCCGGTTCAGAGGGTCCTTTCCATTGTCTCCGAAGCCAAATGTCGCGTTTGCATTACTAGCGCCGATCTTTTTGCTTCATTGACATTTCCACATGATGTGATCGTCATGGATTCGAATGGTAATTTGTTGCAGCAATGTGAGAAGAGCAGATTCGTACAACATGATGAAAGGCCATCCGTTGCATATGCTATCTTCACTTCTGGGAGCACCGGCGTACCAAAAGGCGTCCTGGTTTCGCACGATAATATGCTAGAAAATGTCGCTGTGTTATCAAAAATCTACCCGATACCCGCAGGGTCAAAGATGCTTCAAGCTTGCTCTCCTGCGTTTGATGGTCAGTACAATCTTAATTCTTTTTGTAATAGTTTTCTTACTCGGACATAGTTTCTGTGTTTGAAATATTTTTCACCTGGGCTATGGGAATGACCCTCTGCTCAGCGACCAACGATGTTCTTTTCCGAGACATGGAGGCTGCTATTCGCATTCTTGGGGTAACACACCTGAGTCTTACACCAACTGTCGCTTCACTTATTCGGTCCAATAATGTGCCCAAAGTACAGTTCCTAGTTACCGCAGGGGAGGCCTTAACAGCTGGAGTAGTCAATGAGTGGGCCGATGTTGGGGTGTATCAAGGTGTGTCAACCGTTTTTCCTGGAAATTATCCCCTAATTCTAACAGTTTTACCAGGCTATGGGCCCTGTGAAACAACGAATATATGCACAGTGAAGCCACGCGTGACCACAATGGATTTTCTCAGTAATATCGGGAAGCCGTTTAAAAATACGTCAGCTTTCGTTCTTTCTGACGAAAGCAGCTTCTCACCCGTCCCGCGTGGTGCAGTCGGTGAATTATGTTTTGGTGGGGCTCAAGTGGTATGTCTCTTATGTACTAATAGCGACGATGAGTAAATTAACCGGATTACAGGCCTTGGGATATTTGAATATGCCGGATCTCACCAGGGAAAAGTTTGTTGAACATTCAGAATATGGTAGGATATACCGCTCTGGAGACTGGGGTCGCATGCTTCCAGATGGTTCACTTGTATTCGTGGGCCGGAGAGACGATTTGATTAAACTCAGAGGTCAGCGGATAGAACTCGGAGAAATTAGCAGTGCGATCCTGCGGAATCGAAACGCCATATCCTGTACAACTTTGGTTTGCAAAGACAAAGCTAATAACAATCAGCTACTGATTTCCTTTTGGGTCCCTGCGACGGATAGCAATTCTTGCGTTCGGAAGAGCTCAAAAGACTTGTCGATTCTCACGAAAGCGCTGTTCGACGATATTTCTAAAGCGCTTCCGAGATACATGGTTCCATCGTTCATTTTACCTATTGAAGCCATTCCGATGACTGTGAATGGAAAGGTTGATAAAACGGCCCTAATCAATACATTTTCCAGTGCCTCCCCTGACTACTTAGACCTGTTCGCCAATAATGCGGAAACCTTTGACAATATTAAGGAACTTTCAGAGACGGAGTCAAAAATTGCGCAACTTGTCGCTTCTGTTACTCAAACTTCCGCGGCTAGCCTTCACCGTCACTCTTCATTCTACCGCTTAGGCCTGGATTCTATCTTAGCAATATCTTTATCGAGACAGCTAAAGCTGGCTGGATTAGGCCAAGTGGACGTTTCAGTCATTATGAAGAATGATACGGTTTGTCGTCTTGCCACTGCGATAGAGGCGATCCAAACCACCGAAGTTATAGAAGGAGAAAATTTGCCCGGTTTTGAAGCCCTATTCTCGCCAAAATTTATCGAGCAAATCCGACACGAAGTGGAGCAGGCGCAAAAGAAAATACAAAAGATCTTGCCGTGCACTCCGTTACAAGAGGCGATGTTATCTCATTTGGTATTTAATACGCATCAATCTTATTTTAATCATCTCGTATTCGAGATACGGGGAGAGGTGGCAAGATTAAAACTCGCATGGAAGGCCATGGTTGCAAGACATGGTATCTTACGAACTTGGTTTAAGTCAACAAATGATGCTCAGCATGCCTTCGCTCAAGTTGTATTAGATACCATAGATCTCCCTTGGAGATCGATGAGCTGTTCCAATGCAGATGTAAATGGTATTATCAAGCGTCGAAAGGCTTCCATTTTATCTGCTGACGAAGTCTCTGTGCTGTACGCCTTTATAGAACTTCATAATACTACCACGGGGAAAACAGAGTTGCATCTATTAATTCATCATGCATTATACGATGGAGAAGCAATGGCGCAACTTCTCCAGGAGGTTGAGCAAACTGTCAGCGGATCAACTTTGCTTCCGGTTGTGCCTTTTGATTATTATATTGAGCAAATGATCAAGACAGACATCGAAGCGGCAAATCAGTTTTGGGACGCTTACTTGACTGGATTTTCTCCAATTAGCCTTTTTTCTCCTGTTCCCAACGCGGCTATCTCGAAGGCTAGGGAATGTCATACTTTCGATGCTCGTCTGAATATACCGTTGTCCCAGGTCACCGAATTTTGCAGAAACGCCTGTGTTACTCTACTTAATCTTTTACAAGCGTCTTGGGCAAAGCTGATATACTTCTACGCTGAAGTCTCAGACATATGCTTTGGGGATGTGTTTAGTTGTAGAACCCTGCCTATAAATGGTGCAGAGCGTATTGTTGGCCCATGTTTTAATACCCTTCCGGTGAGAGTCAAGTTGGACAAGAATACCATCAACATCGAGCTTATGCTACAGTTGCGAAAATTTAAAGCTGATTTGCTTCCATATCAACTTACGTCGTTACGCCGGTTGCAATCCAGATTCAGCCCAGGCGGCTCACGACTATTTGACACCCTTTTGCTTCTTCAAAGAGGGCCTCAACGACTAAATGAAGAAATATGGACTTTGGTTGGCGAATACGGCGATATGGAATTTCCGCTCATCTGTGAAGCTGTCCCAAATACTGATGAAGATACGCTTGACCTACACCTGCATTGTGTTGGCCCCAAGGTTTCATTGAAGTCCGCGGATCAGATGCTTGAAGGATACATGGAGTCAATATCCCATACCCTTCGATATCCACGTGCTAGGGCCACCGATACTAGCATTGTGAAAAGTCGTACTCTTCCTTTTATTACTGTTTCAAGGCCTGTCGCTGAAAAAGAAACTGAAAACGATGATTTAAAGGAATGGACTAGTGAAGCAATGGAAGTTAGGAGTTTGGTGTCTACATTGGCAAAAGTCAACCAGAACCAAATAAAATTTAGTACCACAATATACAAATTGGGTCTGGATAGTATTAACGCAATACAGCTCGCTGCGAACCTGCGAACAAGAGGTTATGAAATTTCAGCAGGTGACATTCTCGAGGTACGTGTCCGTTGTAAAGTCAGATAGTAGAAGTTACTAACTATCAACAGGGTCCTACAATTGCTCAGATTGCTTCTCGGCTTGAAAATCCGACAACAAGTGATGAACCTGGTGACCACACCATCTTAAGTCATGTAGAATCATTCCAGGCTCGTCATTTGGTTTCCGTCAGTCAGGAAGTGGGTAGTCTCAAGTCAAGAGTCGAAACGGTGCGTCCATGTACCTCGGTCCAAGCTGGCATGTTGGCGTTATTTATCAATTCAGGGGGCACCCTTTACTTCAACCACATGTGCCTGCAGTCGACGCAGAAACTAGACATCGATTTGTTGAAAAAGGCATGGCAAACTGTGGTCGACAGGAATGATATGCTTAGAACGGGATTCTGCCACATTAAAGATGAGGTCTCCCCATTCGCAATGATTACGTATAAGACCGACACGTTCGACCTGCCATGGCATGATCACGTATTCGGAGATGGACGTGACCTGATACAGGACAAACACAACGGTATTGAGCTATTGAATCACCTTCATCAACCCCCTTGGCTTTTGGCTGTGCAGTCACTTCCTACGCATACGGTTATCCGCTTTTCGGCCCTTCATGCTCTTTATGACGCACATTCCTTGAATCTCATTTTGTATGAAGTCGCTCGGGAATATAGAGGTGAAATTCTTACTGAACCAGTACCCATATCACCAGTTCTAGGGTCAATCGTGGCTACAAGTGTTGAGAATAATGAAGCCATAGAGGATATACGGAAGAAGTTGTGCAAAGACTGGTGCAGTACAAAGTTCCCTGATCTAAACCCCATACGTGCAGATAGAGGAGATATATGTATAGCGAAGAAGACGTGTTCCAAATCGTTGCAGGCGATTTACAACAGTTGCGCAGACGCTGAAATTACTTTGCAAGCCGCTGGTCAAGCAGCATGGGCGCGGTTATTGGCTTCTTATGTCGGCGAGGTTGATGTCGCCTATGGAGTCGTTCTTTCTGGCCGAAATACGTCCACTATAGCTCAAGACGCTGTCTTTCCTTGCCTTACTACCGTCCCATCTCGTTATAAGGTTGAGGGTAGCAACAAACAGCTTGTCCAGGATATAATGAGATTAAATGCTCTTCTTATTCGATGCCAGCATATCCCTTTGTCCAAGCTTCAACGTATGACTGGTTCGGACACCGCGTTATTCGACACTCTTTTCGTGTATCAGAAATCTCAGTCAACGATAAATGATGGGAGATTTTGGAAAGTGATCGAAGAGGTTGCAGCAACCGATGTATGTTCAAAATTCCTGATGCTTTTAATACAAGCTAACGGGCTAAATAGTACACCGTCTCCATCGAACTTATCCCGAAAGTAGGAGAGCTCGAATTCTGCATAACATTTAGGAACGATGCCTTGCCCTTTGGCCAAGCGCAAATATTGCTTGATCAGCTTGAATGGCTACTTCTAGATACAATACTTTGCCCGGAATCCAATTGCGGGCATTTCGCAGGGGCAAGTCAAGCAATTATATGTGATGTACCCCGAAAAGATGAATACATCGAGGCACCGGTTAATCTTTTGCATCAATTTGTCGAGATCAATGCTAAGGAACGCCCTTCAAAAACGGCACTCGAGTTTGCGTTTAGGTCCTCGGAGGTGGAGGATAGGTTGAACGTCCGTAGCTGGACTTATAAAGACTTAAATGAACAGGGGAATAGATACGCCAATCTCCTCTTGCAACTTGGAGCATCCCATTCAAAATTGATTGGCATTTGCTTTGACAAATGCCCAGAAGCTTACTTTGCAATCCTTGCTATCTTAAAGATAGGATCCGCGTACGTTGCATTGGATCCTGGGGCTCCCATTGCACGGAAACGGTTTATTTTGGAGGACTCAGGCTCTACCTTCCTATTGTGTACATCTGATAAAAAGGAAGAATTAACGGGCATTGGTGGTGTCAAGGTTCTAGTGCTGGACGAGGTTGGGCTCTTGGATGACATCCCAAGCGATGCACCCGCTCTTGAACATCAAGTTAGTGGCGACGACACTTGCTATTGCTTATATACTTCAGGAAGCACAGGTACGCCAAAGGGCTGCGAGATAACGCACAATAACGCAATTCAGGCAATGCTTTCATTTCAAAGGTTATTTGCTGGACACTGGGATGAAACTTCTCGTTGGCTACAGTTTGCATCGTTTCACTTTGATGTCAGTGTTTTAGAGCAATATTGGAGCTGGAGTGTGGGCATCTGTGTTACTTCTTGTCCGAGAGATATTTTATTTGAGGACCTAGCTGGCACAATCAGGCAACTCGAGATTACGCATATCGACCTAACTCCTAGTCTGGCTCGTTTACTCCAGCCTAGTGAGGTTCCCTCGCTTTGCCGCGGAGTGTTCATCACTGGTGGCGAGGCTTTAAAGCAGGAGATCTTGGATATGTGGGGAGCAGAGCAAGTGATTTATAATGGTTATGGACCTACAGAGGTAACTATTGGCTGTACTATGCTTCCTAGAGTCTCCCAATGGGATAAGCCATCGAATATTGGGCCTCAGTTCGACAATGTTAGCTCCTTCATCTTCAAACCTGGGACAAGTATCCCGGTATTAAGAGGAGGAATCGGTGAACTCTGCGTATCCGGTCCGCTTGTTGGCCGCGGTTATTTAAACAGGCCTGAATTGACAGAAGAGAGATTTCGGTATCTTGACGAATGGGGCGAGAGGGTATACCGCACTGGAGATCTTGTACGAATGCTTCACGATGAAAGTTTTTGTTTCCTTAGTCGGATGGATGATCAAGTCAAACTACGTGGGCAACGACTTGAGATTCATGAAATCAACCATGTTATCAAGTCTGCCTCAAAAGATATCGGGGAGGTAGTGACAATGGTACTAAAGCATCCTTCCGCGGGCAAAGAACAACTTGTGTCTTTTTTCACTACGACGGAACCGTCTAGTAAGGAACCAATCGTTAGCATTGCGACTGGAAATGAAATATACAAGAATTCGGATGAGATCCGAAGGTGTTGTCATCTACGCCTTCCTGGATATATGGTCCCAACGCATATCATTCCGCTCTCTCGGTTCCCGTTGTCTCCAAATAATAAAGTTGAAAGCAAAAAGTTGAAAGAACTATATGCGGACTTGACACTGGAACAAATTCAAAAACTTTTACCGCAGAATAACGAAATCCATGCGACTGCGTCAAAGAAGATTAAGGAGATTATATCGATTGTTTCCAGATTGACGCGATGTGATGTGGCAAATATCTCACCGTGGTCCAATATCTTTCAACTTGGACTAGACTCCATATCGGTGATATCTTTAGCTCGATCTTTCAAAGAAGCAGGTTTCGATGTCGCTCAGCCATCTCTTATTATGAAATGTAAGGCGCAGATTTTTGGTATTTCCCTTACGTTTGTTATAATTCACACTAAAAACTTTCCTCAGACCCCGTGATATCTGCGCTTTCAGAGAAATTGCACTCAAGCAAACACAATAAATGCTCTGAGCTTGGGTCGTACCAAGACTCCAGGCAAGCCGTAGCTGCTTTTTCACATAGATATCTCTCTTTGCTTGCCATGGAGCTTAACATCCCCATGAGTATGGTTGAAGCCGTGTGCCCTTGTACTCCGCTGCAGGACGGGATGATATACAAGTGCCTCGAGAGCGGGAATCGTGCATATCTCTCCACTTTTACTTTTGAATTACAGCCAAATGTCCAAATGTCAAGATTGATGGCTGCCTGGCGAAAGGTTCAAGGGATTGTTCAACCCTTACGCACAAAATTTGCCGTCACAGCGGATGGTTATGCACAGGTCGTACTCAAAGAAGATAGATTCCCATGGTTTGAGCTTGAGGCTACGAATGATAACGAGTTTACCACTCTTTCTCAGGACAAGCACTGGGAATGGAGGTCAAGTTTTCACCAATTCGCTGACAAAGTCTGGGAAATTGGAGTGATATCTGGACCTTCGAGGAGAATAATGTGCTTGAACATCTTCCACGGATTATACGACGGCAATAGCCTTCCTCTGCTTCTTGAGGAGGTTGCCAAAGCTTACTTCAAGACTGAGGGGATGGAAATACCGCCTTATATTGATATACTGCCACTTGGCCCCCTTTGCAAAAGGCCCGAGGCTGAATCATTCTGGACCCAACATTTACAAAATACTTTAGCACGAACTTTGCCGTCAAGGCCCGGTTCTTGTGAGGGCAAAGTACACAGCCTAACGGTTGAAATACCTGTAATGGAGCGCCTCGAAGAAGTGAGGCGGAAGCTTAATGTTACAGAACAGGCAGTCATTCATGGCTGTTGGCTGGATGCTTTTGAAAGGCAGTTTGGGTTTGTTCCAACTCTTGGAATTGTGAATTCAGGACGATCCTTTGATTTCGACCGCGTAGATGAAGTTATCGGACCTTTGTTCAATACAACTCCAAGCCATATCCCTTTCTTTGGCTTGCGGTCAATATCCGAACTAGTCCAAGCTTGCCATGATTTTCATGTTGCTATGCTTCCCTTCCAGCACACGCCCTTACGGGATATCATGAAATGGACGGGACAAACTGCTGATCATCCTTTGTTTGATAGTCTTTTCGTGTTTCAGAAAGAACGTGCAGATGCGAATCGGCTTGCAAACTCACTCTGGGTCCCCACTGCGTCTAATGCCGAAGTTGATTACCCCTTGGCTTTTGAAGTTAACAACAACGGAAGGGGTTTGGTGACCGCTACTATTGTTGCCAGTGACCAAGTCTTAACTTCAGGAACTACGTGTCAATTGTTAAATCAATTCAAAGACACTTTGCTTTGTTTTCTAGAAAATCAATCCATATCACTCCGGCTTGTGGATGGTACGATAGCCCGCGATTCTGTGCAGTTCAGCAATTCTATCAAGGAAGGACCCCACTCAACCTCTGAACCTTTGACTAATGGCCGTACATCAAACTTCGAATGGACTACGGCAGCGAGGGAGCTTCGTCGCGAGATTGTCAAGTTGGCCAAGACAAACGACGAGTTGATTAACGAAAATACTTCAGTCTTAGAACTCGGCCTAGATAGTATCGACGCAATCAAACTTTCCTCAAGGTTGAAGAAATTGGGCATAATCCTTCCTGTCAGCAAAATCATGCATTGTCGAACTATTAAAACCATGATGAAAGAATTCAATGTCAGGCCTACGCCCAACAATCACTCCCTGAAGTCTATAGCGAGCTTGGAAAAGTCGCTTCGCGCGTGTTTAATAACTGATGGTGTGGATCTCACCAGCATCGAGAAAGTCCTACCAGCTACGCCGCTACAAGAAAGCATGCTTGCCGAAATGATTGCGTCAGGTTATACGCATTATTTCAATCACGACGTCCTGGAGATAGAGGATCATGTAGATGTTAACAAGTTGAAAAACGCGTTTAGGAGAGTGATAGAGCAGAATCCCATTTTGAGAACGTCTTTTACACGAGTCTCGGACCCGAGTTCGCCCTTTACATTTGCACAGCTGGTTCATCCGAAAAACTTAAACCTGGAGTGGACGGACGCAGATATGAGTAAGAGCTCGGTTGACTCCATAATTGACGAGGAGAGAAAAGAAACAATGAGAAACGGCTTAAAGTTACCTCTATTCAAGCTTCGTTTCTTGCGAGATGGGTCCAAAAATCTATTGCTTCTTTCCATGGCCCACGCGCTATATGACGGCTGGTCACTCGATTTACTTCACCAGACCGTCGTAGCGTTCTACTTCGGTGCCAATTATCAACAACCGTCGTACCATAGTGCGTTAGAGCATATCGTCAACTCAGCCAGAGAAGAGAAAAGTTCACAATTTTGGAGAGGGTTTATACAAGGTGTTCAACCAGTACCTTTTCCAGAACAATCTGAACGAAAGGTTCACGCGCTATATCGGGCGGAAATTACGGTTAAAGTCCCCACCTCTACTGTTATCGCTTTTTGTCGAGGGCAAGGAATCACACCGCAAACGTTGGGTTTGACATGCTGGCTGATGGTACTTGCGAGCTATTTACGACAGCTTGATATTGTATGTGGAACGATCATGTCAGGTAGAGACACCACTGATGCGGAGGAAATAATGTTTCCCACGATGAACTCAGTCGCTATACGTGGCATTCTTCATGGTTCTCGACAAGAGATGCTCCTGTATGTGCAAGAAATGCTAGGGGTTATTCTGGAACATCAACACTTTCCACTCCGGAAAGTGAAAGGGCTCTCAGGAATTGGGGACAGATCTCTGTTCGATACATTATTCATATACCAGAAAAGGCCAACAAGAGAAAATGTAGATTTATACAAATCTACCCGAAGTTCTTCTGATGTTGAATACCCTGTTTGTGTCGAAATGGAGCTATCCGGTAATTCCGTGATCTGGCGTGTTGCCTGTAAGAACACAGTGCTAAACAGATTGGACTCCGTGAGATTACTCGAACGGATTGAAGATTGCTTTGCAGAGCTCATCAACAATCCTTATGAGCCAACTGTAGACTTCAGTGACGGAGCGGCGTCAGTTTGCAACGTGACATTTGCAACCGGGTTCGCGAATGAATTCCAGGTTGCTAATCCGCCGGGAATTGAAAATTCACCACCTGAGTCATGGACTCCCTTGGAAGAAACTATCAAGTCTGTGCTATCATCGGTGGCAAATGTTCCCGAGGCAGGTATTACAAAAGATACAACCCTATTTCATATCGGCCTTGACAGCATTAGCGCAATCAAGGTATCATCTTTGCTTAAGAAAAGGTCGATTACGCTTGCGGTTAGTGACATGCTACGCGCTGGTTCTGTTCGAAAAATGGCTCAAGCCACCAAAAATCCCCAAGCTAAAATAGAGCTACATGACTCTAAAGCCATATGCTTAGAGATGCTGAAAGATATTGACATCAGTCATCTGCTAAGCTATCATGGTATAGAACCCGGAAGTGTCGAAAGCGTGATTCCGGCAACACCAGGTCAGATATATATGTTAGAGATGTGGAAGCACTCAAATGGAACGGTATTTTTCCCAGAGTTTCATTATCGTATAGAAGGAAGTTTAGGGCGAGATGAACTTGAGAAGAGGTGGGACGAGGTCATTCATCGGCTCCCAATTCTCCGCACAGAGTTTCTGCCGACAGGAGATGATGATATCCGGTTTGTACAAGTAGTTCTTAAAGTGGAGAAGAATTGCATAGTCTGGGGAGACGATTTGAAGGACCCTTTAAGTCAAGACGCAAAGGGCTCCAAGTTTGTCACTTTATACGCCTCGCGAAGAACCTCGGAAATGATATTAACGATGCATATTCATCATGCACTGTACGACGCGGTGAGTTTGGAACAGATCACCAACTTACTATCCACGGGTCGTCATGATTGGATTACATCATCAAGATTGAATATGGATATGTCAGAGCTTGTTGCTTTCAACCGTGCCAGCTCGCATTCAGAAGTCCGTAAAGCGTTCTGGACGAAGTATTTGACGGATGCGAGCTTGGAGAACAAAAGCATGCAGAAACAATTCACTAACTGGCCACATATGACGAAAACTTATTGTCCTTCCCTTATCGCACACGTTGGGACGCTGGACAGTGTTTGCAGAAGTCATAGCATGTCCATACAATCACTAATTCTGGCGATATACGCTAAACTGCATATGAGGCTGATCTCTGATCCACAAGGCTCTACCTCGAAACACCTAGTCATTGGCCTCTATCTTGCCAATAGATCGCATGCAATGGACGGGCTTGCAGAATTCGCCGGCCCAACACTGAATATCGTTCCACTTTGCATCCGAAATCCAAAACAGTATCGTACAGTCCAGCTAGCACGGAATATCCAAGAAGACTTGCATGTCATTTCTAATGCGCAAAACTCGTGTGTTTCCTTATACGAAATTGCGGAATGGACTGGAGTCACAGTGGACACTATTGTAAATTTCCTACGATATCCAGATCCTATTGGCCATGGCCACGATAGTGTGCCGAACAGACTTATCCCTCTTGAAGAATCAGAAATAAGAGATATTTTATTGAATGGAAAAGTTCTTGATGAGGTTCCTAGCGCAAGGGCGTCAAATGAAATGGCTGCGGAATTGAAGGGTTTGCTTGATAACGGCACGGAAGACTCCACACTACGCTCCAAATGTGTATACAAGGTAAGTGCTTCAGGATATAATCTTCTGGCGCTCCAGAATGCAAGTCCCACTAACATACCGGATTGATGCAGCCTTCAATTGATATTGAGTTTGCCGTCCGACACAATTCGTTAGACGTCGGCATTTTTGGTCCCCAGAGCAGGATAGGCGGCAGTCTTTCGGACACGTTACTTAAAGAGCTGAAGCAAGAACTGCTAAATATTTCAGTAAGCTAGAAGTGATATTAGGGGCAACAAATAATAGTCTATCACTACATGTACATACATACATACATATGGAGATACCCAAGCACTCGACAGGCTTGTTGACTCAAATGGAAAAAGGTTCATGACATCAGTGGCTGAGGCTGCGCGGAGATTAGATAATTATACAAACAAAGCAAACAAACTGTTATCAACGCGCCAAGATGCGCTAACCTAATCAGGCGGGTCATAACAAACGCGTGATTCGCGCGTCCAGCCCACTTCTTTCCCAAGTGGGCAACAACAATAATGTCTGACGATTCCCCCATTCCCGTGATCCAGACCTCGCCATGTCGAACAGCAAAGAAGCGAAACGTCTAACTTACCTCCTCAAACTCCTGCATCGCACAGCGGCACAACGACACTCGTTCCCCTTTGCTAATCGATCAATCCACACCTAAGATTCTTGCTCGTTTCGCGACGCGCCACGCTACCCCCCAACTCCACGTCAAGTCTGCCGCAGCGCAATCCCAAACTTGCTGCACTAATCGTTTCAAATATCGAGGTCGAGCAATCATCTTTCCGTTCCCGACTGCCAAACAAACGAGAGCGCTTATTCTAAACTTAGTTATCCACGCCAGTCTCCCTTGCGTCAGGATATCTCAAAATTTATAGGATCATTGGACCCGCCTGCCCTGCAACGTGTACGGAGCCCGGTGGCACGTTTGAGCTGGCGCGGATGGAGGTAACTTCTGGGTTCGATTTCTCCAATACCTTGTGACGCGCTCTTCTGGGCTTCACTCATTTAGTCCATTTGTTGGTTTGGTCCTATTGTTGACAACATCAACGACGCAAGAGGTTCAAAAAACCGTCTAAAAGAGTGTCATGTTCTGTTGGCTGTGATACTTCTTGCCACCCCAGTTCTACACGGTCATCTTCCTCCGTAGTTGTTCTTGAACGCGACTGCAATATTTACATTCTTTTTCACTCATCTCGCAAACTTGACTCGGGCGGCCAAAGCCAACAATGGTGGCTTCGTTCTCACCGCACCGTGACGGGGGCGGTACTCTTCACTTTCCTTCACCATCTGGACTTCATCATTCACACACCAGCTCTGCCCTTAACCAACTTCGCCGCTCGCTTTCACGATCACCCTCCAAGACGGCCGATTTCCGACTCCTCTCCCCATCAAGGTTGCATTCATCTCCTGTGAAACACGCACAGATTATCTCGTCCCTTTCTCCCTCGAAACGAGCATCTTCGCAAGGAAACCTATTTTTCGTTTCTACAGCCACTTCGCCACCTGTCGCCATCCCCTTCTCACCGACTGCCAGGCTTCACCGTCCTGGAATTCGACGATACGGCAGTTTGTCATCCACGAGGCTAAGAATGCTACCTTCAAGTCCCGCGAAACGTGCTCTCGCTGAATCGCGCGATCAGGGAAACGCAGGATCATTCCAAATTATCGCTAAGGAAAACATGGAGAACAAATCCGCTCTACCCACGATAAGCACCGAACCTCAGAATTCCCAGGAGAATTCTGCCAGCTACGAATCGCCTACAGAGTCGTTGGATGGGAAAGCAGTCCCAAAACTTGCGCCTACTAGAATAGAGAAACGGCGCAGTGGAAATTTCAGTTCAGTTAGCCCGCTAAAACGAGGTGATGGACCAATGAACCTTGACCAACAGAATTTCGGAAGCCCGGTCGCCAAACGAAGAAGTGTCCATGGAGCCAATTTTGGTTCTGAATTTGATGTCTTCGAAGGGAACTCTGAGTCTCTAGATGATACCTCGACAAAGGACACGGAAGAGAACGAGACTCGCACCCCGCTACCTACCCAGTCCCCATCCCTCTTTTCCAATATTCCAAAGCGATCGTCCTCCCTACGGAAATCTACCCTTCAACAACGTCAAAATGACAGGTCGGTGTTTTTGCGAAATAAAACCATTCCTGATCAGAGTCCTGAGATTCCACCTTCGACACCCATGGTTTTGCGAAGTCGCCAGCGTATGTCTTTGGAGAGCAACATTTTCTCTCCAAAGCGCGACGGCTTTCCACCCACAAACGGCATATTTGCGAGC
The DNA here is from genome assembly GCA_001430935.1 of Amauroascus verrucosus. Classification (NCBI taxonomy): domain Eukaryota; kingdom Fungi; phylum Ascomycota; class Eurotiomycetes; order Onygenales; family Onygenaceae; genus Amauroascus; species Amauroascus verrucosus. The sequence continues at coordinate 257,026 of LJPJ01000121.1, forward strand.
ACGTCGACTCCGGCCCCTTCACAGTTCACGTTCACAGGCTTTGGACAACCGACGCCGAGTGCGCATCCTCTATCAAGAACCATTACGCAGTCCTCATCCAGCTCCAGCCTGGCTGATGAGTCCCCCACTCATGCACCGGTCCCCGCTAGGCCTGGAAGCCCTGTTCTAAACTTCTCCAAATCACTCCCTGCCGGCTCTTCAAGGCCGCTTGTCTCAAGTCGCCTTCAACATGAAGAATCCAACGCTTCAGACTCATCATATGCAACCCCGGAAAATTACAGACATGTGAAGCCCCTTCCAGCAGCATTCATGTCAACTGGTCTTATATCAAAAAAGAATAGAAATGCTACAGATACCCACAATATATCTCTCACTAGCAAGAACATGCCAGATACACCCTGCAAACGAACTTCGGCTATTTTCCCGATACGAAAACCCTTCGTTCAATCTATCGATGGCGATACATCCAACTTCAGGACTTCATCTTCACCTTGGACACCGACCAACACCTCGACAGTCGCCGCCAAAAATCCTGCGCCCAAGGGCATGGGCATTTTTGGTAGAGGTTTTATTAAGCCCGCACTTTCTCGACGAGGGAGCTTCGTGAGTATTGATGGCGACGATGGCCCGCATTCCCAGTCTCCTTCCGCAACTCAAGATAGTCAGTCGGCCATGGATTCCGATCTGCCTCCAACTCCTACTAAGAAAACTTTTGGATCTTCATTGTCTCGGTTTTCCGGATCTCAGGTTCAAGGTACCGACCACACTCCTGGGTCGACCTTTGAAGGAGGAATTGGCCCTGGACCTTGCTGTAAGTTCTCCGAAATGAGTGCCCTACGCTTCAATTACTAAAATAAATCTGTGTTTATAGCGAGCCCTCTTAACCGTAAATCGGTTGATCATATGTCCCCACATACTCCGCAAGAGCATATTCCTGACCCAAGCGGGTTGTCAATTTCAGCAAACAATAATCATAGTTTGGGTCACTGGCCGTATTCTCTCAATCTCCCCGCCACGCCAACAGGTCCTAGAGAATCCTTCTCTAACCTCGGAAAACGTTCGACCATTTCGCTGGGCGGTTATAGTGCACCCGACGTTGATCCTTGTTTAACTTCCCGTTTCGACAAGGTTGAGCTTATAGGCACTGGAGAATTCTCCCAGGTATACTGCGTGACAGAGCGCCAGTCAGCTACCCCTTTCCAGGCGAATATATCTGGATCATCAAAGAAACCAACTTCCCCACAACGTCTATGGGCTGTAAAGAAATCCAAGCAGCCTTTTACTGGAGCTAGGGATCGCGAACGACGCAATACTGAGGTCTTAGTTCTGAAAGCGCTAGCAAATCATGATCATATTATTTCCTTTGTCGATAGCTGGGAACATAATAACCACCTTTATATTCAAACTGAGTTTTGCGAAGAGGGCAGCCTTGATGTTTTCCTTTCGCAAGTGGGCCTTAAGGCAAGGCTGGACGATTTCCGTATCTGGAAAATCCTCTTGGAACTATCGCATGTAAGGAACAGTGCCATCACAGAAGGAAAAAGGCTACATTGTTGCTAATATTTTTATAGGGCTTGAAGTGTATACATGACTCAGGGTTCATTCATTTGGACCTAAAACCAGCAAATGTTCTGATCACTTTCGAAGGCGTTCTAAAAATTGCAGACTTTGGTATGGCGACTTGCTGGCCAGCTCCTGAAGGCATTGAAGGTGAAGGGGACCGAGAATATATTGGACCTGAAGTTCTCATGGGGCGATATGACAAGCCAGCAGATATCTTCGCTCTCGGACTCATTATGTTCGAGATTGCTGGCAATGTGGAACTGCCTGATAATGGAGTCTCGTGGCAAAAACTCCGAAACGGTGATATGAGCGACGTTCCAAGCTTGACCTGGAGCTCTGAAACCAGCATTTTACGCGATGCTTCAGGCAACCCATTATTCAGCAGCTGCTCATTCGATGACTTTTGTTCTTCAGAAGAACCATTAACTCTTGACATGCTTTCAGGGGAACAGAATCTGATCAACAACCGCCCTAATCTGGTCTCGGCTCGTAGCGGTGAACTTGCCGAACCTCCAGATTTCATGATCAACCCTAACAATGAGGGAGCCCTTGATAGAATTGTTAGATGGATGATATCTCCCGATCCGACCGATCGGCCCTTGGCTGATCAGATTATTCAATCATTCGGTGTCCAATGGACTGAGCGTCGTCGCCGAGCTGGTGCTACCATCTATGAGGGAAATTGGGGTCCAGCGGACGAAGTTCTTGTTGAAGATGCCGAAATGATCGATGTCTAAACAATAGTTTAGCACTTTTGGCAGCGTTCTTTGCATGAGACATTTGCACAATCTAGGGTAATCAAGAGGCGTTTCGTGAACTTCGACTATACATTTAACCGGATACGTCTGCGGTTTCGATATCATTTGGGACTTTTTTACGGGATTTCTAGAAATGGGTTTGGCATTTCAATAGCCGTGGGAACACAAGGCGGATTCGGCCACGACTAAAACTATTTTAATGAGTTTCCTTTTCTCTCCATTTGCATTTAACGTGCGATATGCATTCGGGAAAAGCTCCCTTCAGTATTCTATCTTCGACATCATGTCTTGTTAAAATGATTATTACATTTTCTGCTTTTGCACCTACTTGACAGGTCATTCTGGGGCGCCCCTGAACTGAAATGGTTTCAATTTTCTATATCGATACTTTCTTTATTCTCTTTTGCTTATTCTTATCCGACCTCTTGTCATCCCTGCGGGCACGAATTTCCTTTGCATTGTATCACAGTTTCTATATCTTTTAGAGGATAAAAATTCCTCGCCTTCTTTAAACTAGACCTGCCAACATCTGACGACATCCTGATTGTACAATAATATAACCTCTAATTAATCCATGACGAAAAATCAAGAAGAGCCTCAATTACCTAGTAGCCTCAGAGCGTACGTTCGAGAATGATTTCCTAGGCTCAATTAGGTGCCATCACCTCATAGAAACGGCCTTTCAGACCATATATGGCTCGAGGTTAGCCAGGATCAGGCGAGAATCAATCTCCGCGGCCTCAAATATAACTAAGAATTCACGTGATCTATGGCGGAAAGCTTGGCATTTTCGCCCGCAAGCAGCGAACTCCTGACCGTCTGCACCGCCGGGGATTTGTTCTAGGTTAGCCTCGAAGTTGAAGGCCTTTTCCGGATAGCTCGAGAAAAGCTACCGCTTGACGCATTTCCCTCTTTCTCTTCAAGTTGTTATCCGAGAGCCAACCGAACCCAAGTGAAAGAATCACTTGGCGTATTGCGCGCTTCGCCAACCATCAGCGTGCTGGTTGTCCGCCAGCTATTTTCAAAAGAGATTCTGCTTCAAATACGAATCATTTACCTAGATTTATAGGGGCTCTGCCCCTTAAATCTTTTACTGTTCCCGCTTTCGTCACTGCGAACAAACTCTCAAACCAGAAACCTTCGCGTCCTCAAAGCTACAAGCCATTATGGACATCAGGACATATGTATCAGATTCCCTTCTACGTCTCACGGGCGCCTCCGACCCGACGGTTATTGATTTCGTCCTCGCTACCGCGTCCTCCGCAAAGTCCCCAGGGTCCTTGCGGGAAAAACTCGAGCCTTTCCTAGATTCCGGAACTGGGAATATCGAGTCGTTCATTTCGGAATTATGGTCGCAAATTGAGATCAAAAGCGGTTCGGGGAGGTCGGGGAAACAAAAGAAACCTCAAGCCAACACAAAGAAAAGATATCGGCTAGTTGAAATGGAAGATGACACAGCGGGTCAGTCAGATTTAGGGCCGTCAATAGACGTGGAGAAACCAAGGCGCAGAGAGAGACTCGAACCTAACGGTGATAGCAAGATACGTCGGGATAGGGAAGAAAGAAGAAAGAGGGACCGAGACGTAGAAACGTCAGAACGTTATCGATCAAAGAAATTACGCCGGATTGATGACAGGGATTTTGAGGATCGTTGGGCCGATGAAGAGATACCAGAAGATGAAATTCAAGCACATGAGCTAGCTAGGAATACTCTTGAAGAATCTCCGGGACAGCGAGACGGCTCACCTTCAGCAGCATCTGCTAGTTCTGATGTTGACGAAGAGACGAAACGCGAGAGAGCACGTCAACGTGATCTTAAGGAGCGGGACGAATTTGCGAAACGACTTGCGAAGAAGGACGAACAAAAGTCAAAGAAGATCGTGGAAGATCGATCATCTACCAAGAATAGTGATGTAGCACGAAGGCGTGCCCTAGCCGAAGACGCTGCAGCGAGAGAAGCTGCAATGCCCGACCTCAGGCTTCGCTCGCGCCAGGAGTACCTTAAGAAGCGTGAAGCGGAAAGGCTAGCACTCCTACGCAAACAAGTTGCCGAGGAAACAGCTGAATTGAGGGAGAATCCCAACTTGACCCGGCGCGAAAAAGAGGAATTCGCGAAAAATCGGGAGGTTCTCCGGCTTGCAGAGGAGAGGCTACAGATAGACGATCATCGGGATGGCTATATGTTGCCGGAGGACTACATCACGGAAAAGGGAAAAATAGATCGAAAAAGGAAAGAAGAGGCACTCTACAAACGGTATGTCGACAGAGATGAGCGCGGACAAGAGCGGTTCATCACGGAGCACGAAGAGTGGGAAAACGAGCAAACTGCAAAAGCAAAAGCGCAAATTACCAAGGCGGAATTCGTCGACGAGGGAGATTACGAGTATGTGTTTGATGATGCCCAGAAGATTAATTTTATCATGGATTCGAGGCTAGAAGGTGATCGGAAACCACTGACGAAAGAACAACGACTATTGGCACAGCAAATAGATGCGGCTGAAAAGAAGGCGGCTTCAATTGAAGAAACACGCAAAAGCTTGCCGATATACCAGTTCCGCACCGAGTTACTACAGGCAGTTGCTGATCACCAAATCATCATTATTGTTGGGGAAACCGGAAGCGGGAAGACGACGCAGATCCCCCAGTACCTCCATGAGGCTGGATACACGAAAGATGGCATGAAGATTGGTTGCACACAGCCACGTCGAGTAGCCGCGATGAGCGTTGCAGCACGCGTGGCAGAAGAAATGGGAGTGAAGGTGGGAAACGAAGTCGGTTACGCGATTCGTTTTGAAGATGCTACAAGTGACAAGACAATCCTGAAATATATGACGGACGGCATGCTTTTGAGAGAATTATTAACCGAGCCTGATCTTGGCCAATATTCTGCATTAATGATTGACGAAGCCCACGAACGCACAGTTCCGACCGATATCGCCTGTGGTTTGCTTAAAGATATCGCGAAAGCGAGACCAGATCTGAAGCTGTTAATTTCTTCGGCTACTATCGATGCACAAAAATTCCAAAAATATTTTGATGATGCTCCCATTTTCAACATTCCTGGTCGCAGATATCCTGTTGATATACACTATACATCCCAACCAGAAGCCAACTATCTCGCAGCAGCTATTACGACGGTATTTCAAATTCATATAACGCAAGGTCAGGGTGACATTTTGGTATTCTTGACAGGTCAGGAGGAGATAGAAGCCGCAGAACAGAATCTCCAGGAAACCGCAAGAAAACTAGGAGGGAAGATACCCGAAATGATTATCTGCCCCATTTATGCCAACTTACCCTCCGAACTACAGACAAAAATATTTGAGCCTACTCCTTCTGGCGCGAGAAAAGTGGTTTTGGCTACGAATATTGCTGAAACTAGTTTGACTATTGACGGAATTGTGTACGTTATAGATCCTGGCTTTGTCAAAGAGAACGTATTCAATCCGCGCACTGGAATGGAAAGCCTGGTTGTTACCCCATGCTCTCGGGCCTCTGCCGGCCAAAGAGCAGGAAGAGCAGGGCGTGTCGGACCTGGTAAATGCTTCCGACTCTACACGAAGTGGGCTTACCATAATGAGCTTGAGGCAAACACTACTCCAGAGATACAACGCAGCAACCTCAGTAGCGTGGTATTAACTTTAAAGTCTCTTGGAATAGATGATCTACTTGATTTTGATTTCATGGATCCGCCTCCTGCTGAGACACTGATTCGTGCTCTTGAGCAGCTATATGCCCTTGGAGCATTGAACGACCATGGAGAACTCACCAAAATTGGGAGACAAATGGCGGAATTCCCTACTGACCCGATGTTAGCCAAGGCTATTCTTGCGGCAGATAAGTACGGGTGTGTGGAAGAGATCCTCTCAATTATTGCCATGCTCGGCGAGGCGAGTGCACTATTCTATAGACCCAAAGATAAGAAGATACATGCAGATAGTGCTAGGGCCCGATTCACAATAAAGGACGGCGGAGATCACTTATCACTTCTAAATATATGGAATCAGTGGGTCGACTCGGACTTCAGTTACGTTTGGGCAAGAGAAAACTTCCTTCAACAACGAAGCTTAACGCGCGCACGAGATGTGCGGGATCAACTAGCCAAATTATGCGATCGTGTTGAAGTTACTATCAGCACGACCGGCGCTAACAACCTCATCCCCATCCAAAAAGCAATCACGGCAGGTTTCTTTCCCAATGCAGCACGCCTACAACGAGGCGGTGACAGCTATCGGACAGTGAAAAACAATCAAACTGTCTACCTCCATCCGTCAAGTACATTGTTCGAAGTTAACCCGAAATGGGTCATATATCATGAGCTCGTTCTTACAAGCAAGGAATACATGCGAAGCAACATGCCGTTGCAACCCGATTGGCTTGTGGAGGTGGCACCGCATTATCATAAGCAGAAAGATTTGGAAACTTTGGGCCTGGACAAAAAGGTTCCCAAGGGCAAAGGAGCTACAGGGGAAAGAACCAAGATATGATGAAGTAAATCATTAGCCATATACTAATTTAGTACATACATTTGTCCCTATAATGAAGTTTTGCGAAGTGACATGCGTAGTTTCCAGCCAATCAAAAACTAGAGTATGGTGTTGCAATAGCAGACGTCTAATTGGTGGAATTACTCACGTGAGCCCCGCTATATACCTCGGTTCGGCGGATAGGGTTGAAGTTGCGAGTCTCGGCTCAAAGACGCAATGGAAGCCATTTGAAAGGTGAGGAGAGCGTGATCTGGACTCTTATTTCCAGAGAAACTCAGGCAGTTCCTAATAGCAGCCATTCCTTTGACCATATCTCCTGCTATCGTTAAAAATATTTGAAGATATTTTGCTTTCTATTCCCGTTCTCTTCGGCGTTGATTCTCGCCTCCTGAATCCGCAGATAATTAAAGAAAAGGATTTCATCAGAAAGCAAAACCGAGCAAAGATGTCGAAGACCTTCTCTCCCGCCGAAGTCGCCGAGCACAAGACTGCCGACAAGGGTATGTATATCATCGTCGACTCCGGCGTGTACGATATTACCAACTTCATCGATGAACATCCTGGTGGTGCAAAAATCTTGAAGCGCGTTGTTGGTAGAGATGCTTCAAAGCAGTTCTGGAAGGTTTGTTCCGCCAGCTTCTTGAGCCTACCTGGTGTTACAAGCGCTGGGCAATGGTAGACGGGTAGCTAATGGGATTGGTTGAGCAGTACCATAACGAATCGGTCTTGAAGAAGTACGGTGCCAAACTGAAGATTGGAGACGTGAAGGAGGCTGCCAAACTATAAGCAACCATGGCATACCCTGCCAGCCCCGAAGGCACTGGAGGTCAGCAAGCCTGGGAGATAAGGATCCTTCGCTGGAAAATTTTTAGGACGGGTTTTTGAAGACAAATACCAGGACGACATCTCAATCGAAATATGCAATACGGCCTCAAGTGTGGATGCACTCAATGTTTCGCCATGCATCTCTCTTAGAGCCTCCTCGTTCATAGCTATGATTTTATACTCCTGATTTTTAGCCTTTTTTTGGTGGATAAACTATATATTCCTTGTGCATCGCTCCTTCATTCCTTGCTTGTCTAATCATTTCGCTCTACTCATTTCTTAATATGCAAATACTCTCCGAATATGCAGATAGAGAACAGATTATCTTGGCTCTTGAATCACCGCTCGAGTTACTCAACAATGACTCATAGCTAGACCACAAACGGGCCATCGGCCCTACCATCAACAGCGTATGGGCGTAAATGTGGCTGCACTGGGCTGAATCGGAGTCCAGAGTCGGAAAAGCTCCTACTCTGCCACATAAATCTCCACGGCATGATCGTATGATATAAATAGCACTCGAAAGTCTGGGAACTGAAAGGAGAGAAAAAAAGTATATATCATATTAACGAAGGGGAGAAAAGTATCGAGAAAGAAATAATGTCGTCACCACAGCCTTACCGCGCCATTCGCGCAAAACACACCCCCGACACCATAACCGTCTACCAAGCCTTCTCCGACGAGATCGCCTCCGCAGCTCTCCGCGCCGGAAAATTTGTCCCACCATTCAAACGCACGCGCATGACATGGATCAAACCATCCTTCCTCTGGATGGCCTACCGCTCCGGATGGGCATCAAAACCCAATCAAGAACGTATCCTCGCCATCGAAATCTCCCGCGAGGGGTTCGAATGGGCCATACTAAACAGCTTCGTAAATTCCCACGATAAATCCCTCTACTACCCGGACAAACAAGCACTCGAGGACAGAAAACGAAAAACCTGTGTCCGAGTACAGTGGGACCCGGAGCGGGACTTTGGATTTAATCCCTTGTCGTACAGGTCTATACAGATTGGGTTGAGCGGGGAGGCGGTGGATAGGTATGTGGACGAGTGGATCGTAGCCATTCAGGATGTCACCGATTTGATGGTTAAGATGGGGCAGTTGGTTGCTACTGGGAAGATCGATGGGGCGCAAGAATTGATGCCGGCAGAGGAGCCATTTCTCTTGAATGAGCAAATTGCGAAAGTAGTTGGAGTTTCATGATAAAAGAAGTCAAGACGCGTCATCATTGAGCCTTACGTGGGTGTGAACGCCACGACAATTTAAATAAAGAGGCTGCGGCGTTGCAGATGGTTTGCGGTTTATCCTGCGTTAATGAAAAACAAACTGCAGACTCCTGTTTGCTAGTATTCAAATCATGTTGTTTCAAAGTGCATAGCGAAGCCGTTAATTGCAAGCTTCTCAGTGCAGTTGGTATATCACAAAGTGAAACCAACTTGCTCAAGCAGCCGTTCCAACATATCTGAGCGTATGCAACGGAAAACCTAAATTATGGAATAGCGGATATCCGCCTGATTCTAATTCCAAGTCCTGAAGTAATATACAACCTAACCTCCCGCAATTTGAAATCAAAGAAAATAGACCTGAACTAAGGGTGTATCAAACAGCTCAAAACCTAGTGTTGGCGAAGGCAATATGAAAGAAGGGATATGATATCAATGTCCGTGAACCGATAATCGACTACCAAGATATATAAAAAAAGTGAGTTGGAATCTTCCAGAATCGCAGGTAAAATATTCCCGGAAATGGGATGAAGGCAACCAGGATTGCAAGAATGGCCTAAATGTTCCCAAAAATAGAAGTGGAAGATATCAGCATGGGAAGAAAGGGAGAAACGCAGGCTGTTCCAGAGCCCGATATCCAGAATCTACTAATTCTGATTCCTGTACACAGGAAACGAGTTTATTAAGAGGCAATTGGTGGAAAACTTCTGTCTTCAATCTGCACAGAAGGATATTGTGATGAATTATCAATATCAAAAACCCCTGAAAGGGTCGTCATTCCGGAAAAGTATGTCACTACCGTCGTCGGAGCGAGGGAAATCGGTATCTGGACTTTGTGGCCAATAGTTAGGGGTTCTCTTTCTCCCGCCGTGTTTACTCCGATAACCTCGTGGGCGAGTAACTTCGGACCTGTCAACGAATGCCTCCATTCTCACTGTGCCAACAGCGTCAAAGAAATTTGGCATTCCGGCACTGACGGGCCCACTAGCTTCCGATGTTCGATGGCTAAAGCTACTTTGACCGCTATGGAGACCTGCAGGTCCTATTGACGAAGGAGACTGGAGATCTGAGGAACCAGCTGTCGTGGCGCTGTATGTGGATGCTGCTGTCGTGTTATTGGAAAAGCTTCGGAATGCACTGGGTATGGGCCGTGGCGCAGTGTTACTCCGTTTCCGAGTATGAGATGAAAACCTTGGGACGTATGGAGGATCAGCCGCATCGCCAATAGGCTCGTCGCCGTAGCCTTTAATATGCGGAACTTCTGGGACAGCTGCCTGTTGCACAGTGAAAGATCGCTTAGATTTGGTATTCGGACGGTGTTTGCCCTTGGCTACTCGTATGGAATCGCGAATTGGATTGCGTCGAAGAGTGGCTGTGGGCTGTCGTGGCGTATGTTCTTCCTGTGGAATTGGAGGCAACGCTGCGAGGTCAGTCATAGCCATGGAGGAACGGCTCAAGAAAGAGAGAGCTGTGAGCCAAGTAAAATGGAGATCTAGGGTCATTGCAGTGAATTTCAACGCTCTTTGGGGTGTTAATATCAATATCGAGCGATTAAACTGGTTTTGTGGGCTCGCGCCTCTGGGCAGTGGATTTTCATCTTTAACGTCGAGGACAGATTGGATGATTACTTTTGAAAATTAGTATGTGACACGGTATACCTCGAAATATGCGCACCTTCCGGGAAACTCACATTTTCTACCACTCTTGCCCAACAACGCCGGTCCGCTTGTGGGTTGCCTACTACTCCACATGATAGCACGCTCGTAGGGAGCCAACCACACCCACCGCTTATGCCTGACTCCTGTATTCGCAGCAACTGCCGCTGCTTCCTCTGGGCTCCTTCCTGCATCCCAGCCATCTTTCGGGGTCTCTGTCATGCCGAACGACTTTCTTCTGCGCACGTATTTCCACATCCAACCGCCTACCATGGTTTGTGCAATAGCGTCGACGACGCTCGTCGGTTGCACAGTCGCCGCAGCCGAATCGCCTCCAGGCTGGGAGGGTGCGCTTGAGGATGGCTGGCGTGTGCGTTTCTGCAACCCTTGCTTGCTTCGCGGTGCCGTTATCTCATCAAAAGGCATGGGTGGATATTGCGGGCTGTCTGGAGCAACTGATGAAGTTGAAAGGGCCGGGGGAGATTGGTGGCCATTGAGCTGTGGCCGAGTAACAACAGCAGCTGATCGAGATTTCCGAAGGAAAGCATCTCCCATATGATCCGACATATTGCCATTGCTGTATGGGGTTGGGCTTTGCGCCCCTTCACTACCGCCACGTGGCTTACGGGAGCTGAAGCGTACAGGCACAGGGAATGGGGGTAGAGCAGGGCTGTGGGTGCTTGGGCTACCAATACTGGGAGCACTAGGGCTGCGAGGACGGTATAACTGATGTGCAGCTGTGGAGCTGGAAATCATTGCAGTCCGACGAATATCTGGCTCCTTGAAAGTCGAGGCTGGTTTTAACTGAGTTCTTGTGGGCCGTTTCGCATTGGATTTGCGTCGCGCGGCGGAACGATGGAGTTTAACTTCTTTGGCGATGGATTCTTTGGGAGAATATTGTTCACCATTTTCCCTTGGCTTATCATCAAGGATGGATGGAGTATTTTTGGAGACCAATTTCCCGGATTTTAAAGTGTACGATGCCATTGGCCGGTTGAAGATGTCATCGTCATTGAACAAATCTGGGGGCTTTTGCTCTGACTCTTCATCGCTCATATCACCAAAACCAGCGAATAGGCTGCTCGACCTGAATGGGCGACGAATATCCGAAGCCTCATCCTCAGTCAGGGGACCATTGTCATTATTGCCCGGGTAAGCTTGGTAGGTTTCGAGGTCTTTCCCCTTGGGAAGTCTTGGAGGACTCTCAACTGGAGGTGGGCTACGAAGTTTCCTCCTGGGAGATTTTGGAGGTGGAGGGAAGTAGGGAGACGCGGGCAAGCTGGAGGATAGATTAGAAATATCAAGGCTCAGAGGTTTATCTGGCATTGCCGATGGCAGCAGCCGGGTTGCAAGGCTCAGCGACCGTTTATCCACCCGTATTTCTTCCGTCTGCATAGCAGAGGAAGAAGTATTTGTGGACAATTGAGGATCAGTCTGAGACGCGGCACATTTCGTTTGGGGCGGAAGAACTACACTGCTCCTTGGTGATGGCGGATTCGATCCAGGAGGGTGGACAGCGATCATTGGGATTGGGATTTGTACGCGCGGTTGTACGGCTTCTTCACCCTTTGTATCTTCAGTTTGAGTGGTAGAAGATACTGTTTCTGGTTTGACTGGTACGCTATTTTCAGATATCTCAGTTACTGTTCCATTCTTGCTTTCTGCTTTGTCGAGGAGCTTGTCCGTAGTCTGGCAAGAAGAGGATGTCATCAACACAAAAGTCGTCATTGTGCCTTGATCTACTGGCTCTCGTGCAGCTTCTTGGATTCTCTCGACTTCTTCTACAGTTTGTGTGCCGCAGGACTGGAAGATGACGGGAGCTTCCGTAGGAACAAGCTTAGGTGATGGCGGCGGAGTATACTGAATACCTATGTCCTTATATTCAAACTTAGGTTGGTTTGAGATCGTTCTGGCGTCGTCATCCGCAATGTCGTCCACCGCCAAGGATCTTTGAATGAGCCTTTCCGGACCGTCAAAAGACAGTCCTAAAATCCGTCGAGCTTTCAAGTCCAATGGATGGCATGGATTCGTTATATAACTTTCCTCGGGAAGGGAGTCACGAGACTGTGGGCGTTCATCCTCAGTATAAACCTCTTCTTCATCAAATGCGAGTTCATCTGCAAGGTTGAGTGTTCCCGCTTTTGCGGCGTGGCCGTTGACTTGGCTCATGATTGAGTACCTGAAATTTTTGACGTCCCCGTCATTACCGATGCTCGCAGTGCTTCTTCTACGCCTTCCTGTGGCGCTGTTAGACCTAACACTTGTAGCATCGCTAGCTCGAGTGATAGCTCCATCTCGCCCATGATCATTTAGTCCTCCTTCATGTGCAATGCGGTTTTCATTGATAGCTTCTGCGGCAGCGATCTCGCTCAGAACAAGCTTTAACCGGCCTTCGACAATGTGAACTTTTGTCTCAAGATTCCGGCGCTCTTCATCCCACTTTTGCTTATCTTGGTCCCATAATTTCTGGGCTTGTTCAATATGCTCGTCTTGAGTCCGAGCCTTCTTCTGCGATAACTCAAGTCTCTTCCGAACATCAGATATGTTTTCCAAAGCCTCATCCCTCTCCTTCGCCAGGTCGGTTATCGCCGAATTAGAACCGCCCTCCAACAGTTGCAGCTGCCGTTTAAGCGACCTAGTCTCTTGAGCATTTTTGGAAACGACTTCCCGGACAGATTCTGCTTCTGTTCTCGCAGTTTCCAGACTTGATTCGAGTGTGTCAATTTCCTTTGTTTTGCTTTCTAAATCTCGACGTAACGACAATATTTCCGATACAAGTGAGGCATGTAATGTTGGTGTGAATCTGCGAGGATCGAGGGGAGAAATGGTATCATTATTTGCAAGATGGACATTACTGCGCGATTCTATATCCCTGCGAGGAGGTGCAGGGAATGGAGGCGGAGATGAAGTTGGACCCGGCGATGAGTCTCTTCGATGCAATGAATGTCGTGAAATCGAGGCAGGCGGCGTTTTATAGAAAGAATCGGAAGGGCTGGATGGATCCTGCGTGTAGTAGTCACGCTCGTTCTCCCAGTCGGTCGCCATGTTGCAATGATTTCGAGATCAATGCATCATCTGCGTCCTTATTCCAGGTATTATATGAAAGAAGCGATCGTCAATGCAGCATGACAGAACATCGAAACGCAGACTTTCCATGGAATAATCGACACAAAAGACCAGTGGAAAGCAACGAAGAGCTCTTTATTGTGGTGTACGATAGGTCGCAAAGTATAAGGCAGATGCGATAAAATGCCCGGTTAAGACAACTAGTGCAAATTCGATGTTGAGAGAGCGCGAGAAAATTGTGTTATTCTTTTCAAGGAGCTAAATGTTCTGGAATCGGGGAAATCAGTGCAAAAGGATCAAAGGGGTTAGCCGATGAGTGCACCCAGGAGGAAGAGGCGAATGAGGGTCATGAGTATGGACGTGGGAAAAGAACACCCCTGCGTGTTACGACAACCAAATTGGACGTCTATTGAACGAAATTGAAATTAGCATATCGCGACAAAGCAGCACTGCGAGTTTTCAAAGAGGGGTAAGGCAGACGCGACTCAAATAAACATTGTGGCAAGCTCGTGCTCGGAGAAAAAGAAGATACATGGTTGGGACAACGGAAGCAGCTAGCGCCCATTAGCTGGAGCAGTCTCGAGAAGCAGGCAAGCTGGTTGACGAGATCGAGGCATAACAGAAGGGAGTTATGCCTATCGAAGACAGGGGTGACGGAGGGCCAACAAGAACGTTGAAAAGGAGAAAAAGAAAGGCCAGACTCGAACGTTGAAAACTTACCCGTCAGCCGATTTCCGATTTGTGTAATCTCGCTTCTTTATCTGATGATTTTCAAGTGACCGGGCAGGGTGTTTTTTGTGACAGTGTGATTGCGCGTGGAAATCAATTCCATGGAGGTGACTTTGGAGGTCAGGGAGCTTCGAGGAGCTTGATGGAGCCAAACCTTAGCAGCAGACGTTAAGAGCGGGCCCTGCCAAAATACATTTCTCCTGACGGTGATAATACCGGCCTATTATCACTCTCACAGCCAGGATGTCATGGATTTGCTTTCACATCAGCATTTGCTAGAATTAGGGAGAAAGGCTCCTTTTTTGTTTCATACCCACGAAGTGCCAAGTTTGCCGTTGGAGGAGAAAGTCGATGTTGGTTTTTTTTTTTTTCTCATTCGGTGTGTTCAAACTAGTCTCAGGGGCTGAGGCCCGTGTCTTCGTATGAAATACAGAGGAGAAACTGAAGATCCCGCGCGAAGGAACGTTAGAAGCGAACTATTAAACCCCACTAGCTAGTCGATCAATATGCAGCTTTGGTCATGTTAAATACTCCTCGATAAAAGTAGCACCAGGGCGCCGTTATCTCGCTTTTCAGCGAGAATACATGCGATCGACTTGATAGCATTTAGCACATGCTTTGGCGGCCCGCAAGTAGGGACACAGGCTGGACCAGGGTTCACAACGTAGCTCACCCGAGTCTGAACCAGTCAGTATGTTCTGTTTATCCACCAACACCATCCTTGGAGAGAAAACGGCAACTCAACCCCAATTTTACGATGCCCATTTGCTAATCGAGGAACAGAAAAGCACCCTGGAGGTTGTCATGTGGAGAGTCAGCTGTAAAGTAACGATCCCGTACTGTAAAAACACCAGCGAAACAGCGAGAAACGCAAGTGGGCCGTCTTAGTTTTACGCCAGCGAAACCGGAAAACTGGGAATCGCGTCCTTACTCCCCGGATGCCCAGACCAAAAACGAGATCAAGCACGGCCCCCAAGCTGGATGTTTTCATTTCAATATCATCTCCCACTCGCCCGTCGTGGCCCTGTGGCAACGCCGTCCAAAGCTTCGTTGCGACCCTTGAACACAGTTACTAGCCAGTGTGACAAATACACGTCCCTAACCTCAATCCCTACTCCTCACGCTTTCTAGGACCACGAGGCAAAGCAGCAATGAGTATACCTGAGAGGTTAGGAATCTCTAGACTTCCAGAGCTTCCATGCTTGAAATTGTCGAATGTCATCTCGCATCCAATCGTATTCTTGCAGTTCTTCCCATTGAGTAATGGAACCTCCAGATGAGATTCTCCGCTGGGAGTTCTGTAAAATACAGTTTCTCCACAACTTCGGCAATGCACATGCAACGCGATGCGAGTTAAAAGATGGCGGCTTGGCGCGGGAATCTTCGTGGTGTTGATCCGTTACATTTCTCTCAAACCACCTTTCCAACGCTGTCTTCACGAAGCTGATTCCAGAAACGTAAATCCCAGGATAATTCCTTGTTCAATTCCCGAATTGTCAAGGAAGTTCAGGCTGCTGTTGCCCTTGAAAAGGGAAGGGACCGTTTCAAATGTGCCTCCAGAGATAAGCCCTACTGGAACTGATCTCCATCGTGCTCGATTCCCCAAACAAAAATGCGTTGCCCGAGGAAAAAAGAATGGGGTAACACTACAAAGGTTTCGGCCCATTTGATCCATCATCATGTTTTGTTGTGTTTCATGTTAATGATTGGCCAGAATTCACCCTATACGCTCAACCCTCGGCGTGATCGATCCAACGTCACAGAAGTCGTCCAGCTTTGACTAGAGCTTTGACTTAGAAAATTCGGATATGACGACACGTCGCGATATCCCATTACTTCATACAATTTCGACCTTTATCTTCTCGAATCCAAAGGACTGGTGCAACAATGGGCACCGATGCTTGCGAGTCGCACCAGCTCAGGATCCAACGACCACCGACCACATCTTCGCGAGGAAGGATTCAGAAGCCAACATCCCAGCGTTGGTGGTATGCTATTAGCAAGGGATTCCATGTGAACTCTCTCCCAAGTCACAGTTACAAAAAAGGGCCCCTTACCCCCTGGAAACCACCTCTTCGTTCCGAGACAAGGTGCTGGCCACCTAAGCGCGACTTAGGGGCCATCTTCGCTTTCCTCCGCGCTTTTCTCTCTTTTCTCTTTTGCTTTTCACATTCTCGGTTATTCTCGACGTGGAAAGGACCCTTTTCCGGTTAGCCATGATACTCCTAATGGGGTTTTAACGCAACAAACGTGAGGCACTGCAATAATGCCAATACCATCGTGCTGGGAATACGATAACCCGCAAGCCTGGGTACGATTCAAATGCTAATAGCCATGTGCAATGCGATCATACTAGACTCGTCCCAGTAGGCCAAAGGTGGTTTAGTTTTACCACCTTACACACGTCTTCTCCTTCGAACGTCGCTCTCGAAGGACGTCGAATAATTAAATGCCGCACCAAAAAAAGCCTTTTACAAGATATATAGACTTCTCCATCCAAAACAGGGGCATGAGGACAGATGAATTTAGCTAGCCTCGGTTCGCCCGCGACTCTGTCGTACACAGCGATCACACGTAGAAGTTACGATTCCAGTACGCAACAGAATCCAGCCAGCGTTTCTTCCGCCCAACCACCTTAATTATGCCGATCAGTGATGTATGTATGTGGTACACAATCCTGTATATTATATACTTCGTTTATTCAAGACTACTTCCACTCTATGCAATGTCCCGGGTCATCTCTGCAAACCAACTACCCGAATTCTCCCATTGAGAAATTGGCACTCTACTACTCAGTTTTGTCTCCGCCATCGTATATAGTAATAAGCTCGTGAGTATGCCATTCGTCGTCCCAACTATGGATGGTTACCGCGATGATTGCTAAGCTAAACTTCAGAGCGGAATTAAGCGCGGTGGGATGTGGGGGATGCGGCCCCGCCATCGGCCAGTTTGTAATGGAAGAATGAAATGATGTCAGCTAGGGAAACAATATATGTACTGTATGTAGGCAAATATAAACCGTGCTAAAAGATAATTAGGAAGATTGGAAGGAGAGTATTACCTTCGTCAGTGCAGTATACCTGAGAAATATCAAGGGCCCTAACCAGAAAGTGGACAGACGCACACATAACCATCCTGGAAGATTGTCGGAAGTCATGGCTGATGACAAGGTGACTATACTCGAGCGCTATTCAATTGTTTTGTCTGGCATTATAAAACCGAAAAAAAGCCGTCTGAATAAACTAACCATATGTGCTTCAAACACGCAAGAATGCCTCAATCTACAAACAAGCTGGTCAAGACGGTCACTTCCGCCGGCAAGTCGCGTCTTTTCGCTCCACCATCTCTCGTTCTCCAGGCGCCGACTTTCCGCCCGGAAAGGACCGCTACGTTCTCTACATTACCTACGGCTGTCCATGGGCCCATCGTACCAACATCGTTCGCTTCCTCAAGGGCCTAGAATCCATCATCCAGCTCGTGGTCCTCGATCCGCGACTTGGCCCGGAAGGATGGAAATTCACGGGAGAACTTGGCTCAGCAGATAAAGATCCAGTATACGGCTTCCAGTATCTCAAGGAATTATACCTGAAGGCCGATCCGAATTATCAGGCGAGATATACTGTACCAACGCTGTGGGATAAGCGGAGGGAGACGATTGTGAATAATGAGAGTAGTGAGATTATTCGGATGTTGTATACTGAGTTTGACGATTTGATTCCGGAGCATCTGCGCGAGGTGAACAGGCCAGGAGGAGGGCTATATCCGGAGCATCTGAGAAAGGAGATTGATGAGATGAACGAGTGGGTGTATCATACTGTGAACAATGGAGTGTATAAGACTGGTTTTGCGACTACGCAGGAGGCATATGATGAGAATGTCTATCCTCTGTTCGAATCACTGGATCGGCTGGAGAAGCATCTGAGTGAATTCGGCCGGGGGCCCTATTTGTCTGGAGAGCACATCACAGAGGCAGATATCAGGCTATATCCAACGATCGTACGGTTTGACGTCGCCTACTACTATACCTTTAAGTGCAATTTGAAGATGATCCGACATGACTATCCGCATATTGACCGCTGGCTCAGACGGCTGTACTGGGATGAGTCGCAGAGGACGAACGGGGGAGCCTTCAAAAAGACGACTGATTTTGACGCAGTAAGTATACCACTCGTAGTCATGAGATCCTTCAAATTCATCTTCATCAGTGGCTGAAAGCTGAAATTTACCGTGCTTCTGTAGTTCAAAATTGGATACCTGCATGCCCAGAATAGGCGAATGCAAGTCCCATACTTCATCCTTCCTGCTGGGCCAGTTTCACACATCCTCCCACCTGTCATTGACGGGTGACCACCCATTGACTAGATTTTGGGCATTGTTTACAGGCGCGCACAAAGGCCTATGGATATTCGAAGCTGGTAGAATTAGGAAATTGAAATCAAGTATTTTGGTGTCATGGTCTGTATAGCTTTGCATTCCGTAGAATGAACTCATCAGAACGCCGATGCTTGAAAATGAGGAAACACAACAGTGGCTTCATCCACGGCATCTTTGCCGCTAGCATTGGTGTCCCCCGGATCTTGGGAGCGCACACAACGAAACTTGTCTCGGTTCTCAAAGATAACTAATCAACCTTGAAACCATCAAGACCTGAAAACAAACAAATAAGGTTGTGGAAATGCTCTTCAGTACTAATAGGCAGTTTCACAAGGCAGAGATGATAAACTCAGGCTCTGCGTGAAAACGACCAACACCCAAGTTCCATCGTTATGGTTTAGCATCATAGTTTCATTTGTGGGGCCCATTGTGCGACCACTCAGCACGATCTTCGCAATAGAAGGTTCTAGGGGCGAGTATCAATCCCCATCAGAGAGACATACAAAATCTTCAAATGCTGATCACATGGCTGATCCACGCAGACATCCATCAACCCCAGACAAGATGAACATATTGGTATCCCTTGAAGGTACAGAACAGCTGGCCACAAATCCCCATCATAGCTCATTGTACTCCCTACTGCCTTCAAGACCAGTCCTGCATGGGCGAGCAATTAGTAATACAGTTGGGAAAAGAAAAGAAAGAAAAAAAGACACAAGAAAAGCAAAAGTGTTCTTCACTGGAACGATTGAAAAACAAAACAACACTGCCCCCGTTCATCTGGACTCAGTCGCCACTGAACACCCCAGGATAATTGCGGCTATCCCAGGGAGGTCAGAAAGCGGTCTCCCATCAAAAGAGGAAAAGGAGAGCGCTGTGCAATGTTTGGTAGCTTATGTGGCGAACGGCAAGACATCCCGTAACGTGATACTTGCAGCAGACGCCTTTCTTCTTTTTTTTTTTTTTTTTTTTTCACCTTTGGCGGACTGCTCCAGGGCGGTCCGAATGGATGAGAATCCCAGTGCAAGCTGCAGGTTAGCGTTGGTGAAACGACACGGACACGACAGCACAAACAGGGCAAGGAAATGGGCCAATCTCTTTAAAGCCGAACCAAAAAAAAAAAGGAACACGCGGCAGAGGAAACTGAGAGCAAAAGTGCGAGCTTGAGCCGGAGAATTACACGCCGTTATTTTAATCATCGTTCTTCTCTCGGTTTAGGGTATTATAGGTCTGGGGGAGAAGATCGAAGCGTGGGAGAAGTAAGTGGACAGGGGTCAACGAGAGAAAAAAAGAGAGAGAGACTTTTTCTTTTTCCTTCCAGCCAGTCAAGTTCTTTGGTGAGCTGATTTTGAGGAAAAAGAAAAGGCTTGCAAAAAAAATTTATTTTTTTTATTTTTTTATTTCCCAGTTCTCTCTCTGGCTTTTTTATCTCTCAATCCACTCTCATCCATTAGTTATATCTCTCCATCAGTACCACAGGACAAACTCGTGAGGTAATGATTTTCCCCAGCGTGAATTAAACCAGGCAAAAAAAAAAGAAGAGCAACAGAATTAATTGCCTCCCTCCATCCTTCCCCCGCCAGAGTCCAATCAACCAACCCAAAAACACCGACTTTTCAAATTCTTTCTTTTTTTTTCCCCTGCAAAATGAGCCAATGTCAAGCAGTCAGCCACTGCCCAGGGATGATCTGCACTGTACCTTCCAAGGTCGCATTAGTTAGTGATACACGACGGGTAGATAAACGGGCGGATCCACCGCTGGACCCCAGACCTTGAGCACACTAGCCCACGTTTTTCCTAGCCGCCTTTGCGATTTGGAGTGGCTTGGTTGGTGGAGTGGGAAGAGGAAAATGTCGTTCTCTGTGGTTCTTTTTTGATAATAGATCACCATGCGTCGTTTTTTCGAGGGAGGGGGAGGGGAAGGGGGAGGCGCTTCACTAAGCGATATATGTATATGTGGGATGTATGCGAGGTTCTCTATGACGCCATGAGCGCCTACACATTCCCGTCTGTCGTCCCATTGTACGGGAAAAAGGGGGGGGGGGGGGGGAAAAAGTGGGATGTATGCGAGGTTCTCTATGACGCCATGAGCGCCTACACATTCCCGTCTGTCGTCCCATTGTACGGGAAAAAGGGGGGGGGGGGGGGACAAAAAGTGTACTGTACGTTGTCTGTATAGTGCGCGAAGCTTTTGTAGAGAAACCTAGCATTGAAGTATACGGTACGCATTATTTGACAAGGATGGGATTGACCATTTGCTGAATTAACCTTATTATCACAGAGTTTTAGTTGCTAGAAAAACTCGCAGTTCTGGACCGGAAAGGCAAGTGATGCTTTTTTTTTTTTTTTATTTCCTGTTGAATTTAAATCTGAACCTTGTTGCAAGTGGGCATTAAGATCATGGCTGAAGATTCCATTGGGGAAGTTTGTTCGTGAGGAGAATGGTTCCTGGCTAGTTAATATCGTCATTATAGATGGCTTGTGCATTTTAGACCAGGAAAACAAGACGGTGCTGAAGTGGTCACATGTTGTTTGATGCAAATCCAACTATAGAGGCTGCATCGCAGGCCCTTCAAACCACATGCAGCAGAACACGTACCCAGAGAAGAACACGGTTTATGCATGCAATTTTAATTATCAGAGATCTGTAGATATCTATCTCGCCCAACTTGGACATTGAGTGCGTCTTGCGGTCAGATATGTGTTCAACAATCTACTTGCAGGCTGTGCCACTTGGGAAAGACGGGGTATAAAACGCAAATTGACCCATGGGCAGGCATCTCAACCGTCAAACTAATTGACAAATGGGTTGAGTGGCGGAATTCTCTACGTAAAGAACTGGCAGCTAATGGCTCCCAGTTTAACTCCGGGCGTTGTTCGGTACCATAAAGTATGAGCGTGGTCAATGCGGTGTGTGCCCGGCCTTAAGATCTGTAACACGAGCGCATACATATGGACATGCGAGGTATCCCCTGTGAGGGTAGGAGCAGACGCCTGGCCAATCCCTACCCGATCTGCATGATATCTCTAGGATTGCATTTGAAAAAGCTTTGTAGACGGCTACCACTCTGCAGGTACGGCAGACATCGTTTTTAACAGTGCCAAGATCCATTATCCGGAAAGGAAATCGAACGAATATAAAAAAGGGAAATTTTTCTAGATTTTGACTAGAAAGAAGGAGTAAGGAGAGGGAGGAAACGGGAAGAGACAAAAGCTTATTGATTGCAAGAAGAGGAATTGCTTTTATCCAAGTCCCTAGGGCTAGCAATCGCAAGGTGGGTTCTGATCGTGGAGAACAAGCGTCTAATTTTAAGAGCATGATCGGCATCATTTTCTTGTGCAGAATGGTGTACGTTTCCCAACTAGGGAAATCGTCTGTTTTAGTGGGCAATGGCGTTTGTTTCCTAATAACCTGTCGATACTCTCACCTTAACTGCCAGAAGTGCCAACATGCTGCCCTGTACGCATTATATGTGCAGTATGGACGAGGTATATATGTATGTATAGTACATACAGTACGTACAAACCAGACACACGTACGGTACACACAAGATTGCAACGGTCTGCAGCGTGTACTTCTTTGAAGTTGATTGGACAAAGCTCAAACATCAAAAATAAAATATTTGCCACTGCGGGGGAAGCTGGGTGAGGGCAAGCAAGCAATGGGGTGTGGCCGTATTGTGTCTTAGACACCGAAGCTATCCACCCTGATTTCGATATTCACCTGTTATGTTATACATAACTGTGAAGAATTTTTCTCTGTCCCAACCAGGATCTGTGATGAATTTCTTCTTCGTATATCGGAGGATGCAGAGGTTCCCTATGCCACGGCATGTTCGGGTGTCCAACATGGACAACCCCTGCTCAACGACGGCATGCTCGCGTTTAAGCAAGTTTTATTTTTCGGCCGGACACCAGCAAAAAAGCATGCAGGGCAAAAACTGGTGGTTTCATTGGTGTTGAGGCCGGTTAAGGTCAACAACTTGGTGTTGGCAGAGTTCAAGTAGACTTTTCTGAGCACTCGTATAAGCTGAGGCTTTGGCGGAGAAGAGCAGGGTCTAAGGGCAGGATCTCCAACACGACCAACGCCTTGGCAGGCTTGTTTTGGGTGATTCACTCATGCATTGCATTGCATTGCATTGCATTGCAGCAAAAGTTGGATCTGAGAGTTATGAACGGATACGTGGCTTACATAAGACTGCGAAGAGAAGGTTGTGTGGGATGGAATAATTCCGCTAATATAGATGGTAACTTTCCTATTGGCCTAGTGCGGGTAAAATGCAACGACATTCTCGACGTTGATTGGCTGAGTGCAGCCAAGGAACAGCTCCAGCAGCCAATCAGCAGTGGGCTGGGGGG